>MU220620.1:237141-262115 GCA_018584345.1 Thuja plicata | reverse complement strand
TAAAAGAAAAGCATATAGATGTTTCAATCTAAGACTAAAGAAGATCATTGAAAGTACTCATGTGAAGATTGATGAGAAGTTTATGATTCAAGAAAGATATTATGACTATGCTCCCATGATTGAAGATAAGCCCAGACCCATCAATAAGGACACAATTATTGAAGAAATATTTGATTGTATTGATGTTTCATGTAACAATCCTGAACCAAGCGTAGAAGAATCATAGATCAGAGATGAAAGTATCACTCCTAAGAACTCAAGGTACACATCCAAATACCACTCTAAGGAATATATCATTGGAGATCAGAGTGCAAAAGTCTTGACAAGATCTAGAGAAAAAGGTTCAACCGCTAATGAAGAGGTATTCTTACTATCATAGATTAAACCCTTAAGTGTTGAAGATGCATGCAAAGATTCAGATTGGAAAAGTGCCATGCAAGAAGAATTAGATCAAATAATCAAGAATGAAACAAAAGAATTGGTCCCTATACCTCATGACAAGAACGTGATTGGAATTAAGTGGATATTCAGGAAAAAAATGAATGAAGAAGGCACAGTAGTAAGGAACAAAGAAAGATTAGTATGCAAAGGATATGCGCAGAGAGAAGGAATAGAATACACTAATACATTTGCCCTTGTGAGCAGACTTGAAGCTATCAAGTTGTTTTTGGCCTATGCAACACTCAATAACTTTAAGGTATATCAAATGGATGTTAAATCAACATTTCTGAATGGTGACTTAAAGGAAGAAGTCTACATAGAGAAGCCTAAAGGATTTAAACTTTCAGATAAACCAGACATGGTATGCATATTAAAGAAATCACTTTATGGACTTAAACAGGCCCCAAGAGCATGGTATGAGAGACTTGATGGTTATTTAACTAAGATAGGATTTAGAAAAGGAGCAGCAGATTGTAATTTATTTATAAGAGAGACAGATGAAGGACTACTACTTGTTTCCATTTTTGTTGATGACATTATCTTTGGAGGTAATGAGAAACTTAGTGAAGAATTTGCCAAAGAAATGAAAAGTGAATTTGAAATGAGCATGATTGGACCTATCAAATACTTTCTTGCCTTGAATGTAAAACAAATGGACAAAGGCATATTAATAAATCAGTCTACGTATGTGAAGGAGATATTGAAGACCTTGAAGATTGAAGATTGCACCCCCATGATAACAGGATGCAATATTTCTAAAGATAATGATTCCACAACAGTTGACAAGACCTTATACAAGTCTATGATTGGAAAACTTATATATCTCTCTCAATCTAGACCTGACATTTCTAATGTAGTTGGCATTGTTGGAAGATTTACAACTGAACCCAAGAAAAATCATCTAATGGAAATAAAAAGAATATTTAGATACCTAAAGGGAACTATAGACTATGGTTTATGGTATCCTATCTCAGAGAACATACAAATTCATGTGTATACAGATGCAGATTGGGCAGGTTGTGTTGATGACAGAAAGAGCACATTAGGAGGAGCACTATTTCTTGGAGACAGGTTGGTCACTTGGACAAGTAAAAAGCAAAATTGTATCTCTCAGTCAATAGTAGAAGCTGAGTATGTTGCAACAACATTGAATTGTTCAATAATGGTTTGGATCAAATAGATGACCAAGGAATTTGGTATTCAGATTGATTATCCTATTGTTATTCACTGTGACAACACTAGTACTATCAATATGTTAAAGAACCCTATGATGCATGCACAGACAAAACACATTGAGATCAAATACCACTTCCTAAGAGAAAAATTTATAGACAAAGAAGTAAAGCTAAATTATGTAAGCACTAAAGAACAACTAACATATATTTTTATAAAGCCTCTATCAAAAGATACTTTTGAGTATCTCAGGGAGAAGTTGGGAGTAATTCCATTTCCTGAGTCTGATTAGAACTTGCAGCAAGAACATCAGTCCTTGGTGACTGATGAATGGTTGACTACTCTACTTATGGAGTAGTACCTATGCTTGATGGTGTTTAACACCCTTTGTCATTGATGTCAAAGGGGAAGTATTAGTAAGGGGGAGCATATACTCTGGGGGAGTATACAGAGTAGCAGTAGTGAAGAGGAACCTTTGATGAGGATATTGAGAAGATTGTAAAAAGAAGGAAGACACTTTGAGTTGATGATATCATATGTTGCCATCAATGTCAAAGGGGGAGATTGTTGGAGATTTGCTTTTGTGCAAATAATTGATTGTATGTTTGCCATTGATGACAACATATAATATACAACAGGTATCATGTATGCAATTATAAGTATAGATGTTTTGGAGCTATGCATGTTTATTTCCATGGTGTATACATGTTCTAGTTGCTATGTGCATTCACACTAAGTCAGATATGCAATTTTAGTTGAGCTATGATTAGTCAGTTATGACAGTTACAAATTCTGCAGTTTATCTGTTAAGAGCCGATGTAAATATAGTGTCGCTTGAGTTATGCTTATCTTTGGGATATGCGTGTTTGTATTCATGTTTATTTATGAGTTAAAGATAATTATCCAAAGGCGCTAAACATTTTTCAACAGGATCATGATGTTAGAGTTAATTTGGTGAATCTAACTTTGTGAAGCATCACATCTATTCAGCTTGAGTTGCGTGGTCCTAATTTGTATTGCATGCTTGGTTGATCCGACAGGGAAGTTGATGAAGTGTTTCCAGATACTGTCACGACCTTATCCTTGGTGAAGATACATATAGCAGTTTAGATATGTTCACTAAGTGTCGAAAATGAAGTAAAAAAGAAAAGATAGAGAAGAACAAAAAGTTAGAGTGAACAAGTTGAAGATCTATGTGAAGAAATAGAAGTTGATTGAAATTCATTGGAATAGATCAAGACACCAAGTCTACTCAAATAGTCCATTTACTAGATATAGTGTATATCTGTTATACTGAAGGTTGTAGCCTTCACCATCTTAGCAGTGAGCTATTGGACAGTGAGTCCTCACCCTTAACAGGGTTATCTATAAAAGACTCCTAATAGGGTCTGACCTTTAACCAGGTCTCTATACTTCTTGCATTGTAAAGATCAACTCCTAATAGTGTTGTAAGATCTTCTAACATGGATCATTATAAACTAGTATATTTATTTGTGGGTGCTAAATCCCACTAGGGTTTTTGCCTATTTGGTTTCCCTGTAATCAAATTGTTGAGTATTCTATTGTGTTATCTAAATGCGCCTTTACTTTATATCAAATTACATTAAGGAAAGAGAAAATAATTAAATAGACTGATAACTGATTCACCCGCCCTCTCAGTTATCCTTAGGACTATTCCAACAAGTCTGCCTACCAAACTTTCCAGAAGCAAATTGTTGTTAGAAGTACATCTCATTTCTTGAATTGCAGATACTTTAATAGCATAAATAGGAAGAAGTGTTCTCAGTACCTTTCTCATGATAGTGTCATCATAAATGGTTCCCTTAGCTCCTCTAATAGAATTTACAACTTCCTTTATCCTATCATAATATTGCACTATATTTTCTCCTTCTTGCATTTTTAAATCATCAAACTTACCTCTCAAGATTTTCGATTTGGCTCTTAGTACATTTGTATCACCTCCATAGATGGTTTGAACAGAATCCCACATCTTCTTTGCGCTTGTACAGTCCTTGATGTCCTCAAATTCATGATAGTTTAGAGATGCGGTAAGTTCCAACATTGCTTGATTATGTTCATGCTTTTCTCTTAATTGTGAAACATTTAGAACTCTAGTAGGGGCTACATATTCTATTTCAATATGTCTTTAAGTAGAATCACCAATACTAGCCAAGTGAAGTTTTTTCAAACTTTGCCATGCAGGAAATTTTTCCTTGTTAATCTTCGGTCCATCCCTTTTATACATCTTGATCTTTATCTCCAAGTACCTTCAAACTATTTCAAGAGAACGAAGCTCTGATACCAATTGTTAGAATGAATTTATAATAACTAAGAGGAGGGGTGAATCAATTATCCTCAGGTCCAGATGTGCCTATATAAAACTTTATACCAGTTCAACAACTCAGATCTGCTCGGTAGCAGTAAACAACAAAAGTGTGCAGTTTACTGTACTAATGAAATAAGCTTACAAAAACTTATCAGTAAAACACAACATAAACATTCAAACATTTTGATACCATGATTTAATGTGGAAACCCAATATGGGAAAAACCACCAGTAACGTGCTACCAAAATTTCACTCTTCTGAAGTGATGCCCTATTAGGAGCCAACCCTGTTAAAGGTTACAAAACACACTGTCAATTGTGACCTAGTTAAAGGATTTAATCACCCTGTCAGGAGTGGCCTTGTTAGAGGAATTAGAACATTCCAATCTGAATGTCACCTTTTTCAAAGGATTTATACAATGACTATTAGTTCAACCTGGTTAAAGGATTTGAACTGATACAATGGTTAGAAAGTAATCAGAAGGTGTGATCTGATACATACAACTTACTTTGCAAATCTAGATCCAATTTTAGCTCTAACGCTAATTCACTGAGTGGCCTCCATTTTCATCTCAAACTTCATATCTTCTTGGAAATCCATCAAGCAATCTCTCTCTGCTTCTCTATTCAGCCTTCTCTTCTAGGTTTTTCCAATCAGTCAATTAACCATGCAATACTCTTGCATACAACTTCTCCTTACACTCGGATATAATAACAATAACCTCAGTAGGTTATATTATACCTCTTCATCTAGGTCAGATAGATCTTTTTCCACTTAATCAAGATCATAGATCTTATTTTAGGTTAGATCAAATAGATCTTTCCATCATTACATTTAATTTAATTCTCCAATATAGTCATTAATTAAATATTGAATCCATGCGTTAATAATGGTTTCTCATGCATTAAATGAGTGTGGACCAATCTTCATTAACAATGGATATCCCAATAAAATCAACTATGTCAGCTAGAGATCTCAAATCTCATCAATTAATAAAATACTATTGCTTGGCTTTCTCTATCTCCCTTAGGATTTCACTGGCGCTCAACATCATCTTTTCTTTTCTCAGCATCACCTTTTGCTTTTCTCGGCATCGAATTTGCTTTGCTCGGCATCGACCTTCTAGTGAATTGTCAGTGAAAGATAAACAACATATCACTTTTCCAAAGTGCCAAATGATTAAGTACTCTAGTGTATACTCATAACTCAACCATTTCCTTGGTCTTCTTGTTATCCTATTCTTCAAATCTTCATCAATCAATAGATATGGTACTCAAACATACAACAATAGTCTCACCAGTTAAGGTTTGACCACATCAATGACAAAATAACAATTGTCTACATTATAGCAATCTTTCCAACACTCTGGACCAGACATGAATCTAAATAGTAAGATGACTCCCTAGGGATTTCCAACTGTGGAAAGTGTCTGTGCCTTGGAGGAATAAAATAGGGGTCATTTTACAATATGTTTCTTTTTTTTAGGTGTAGAAGTTGCGATGGTGGTTTTTGAGCTCTTTCCCTAGGCGAGCTTGGCAATAGCTCAACTAGGGATTATAGAGGAACATAGAGTTTAATTTGTGGGGTTGCATTGGATAGATAAATGAAATGCATAGAATATGGTATTGGGAGGTTGAAAAGACCCCGTGAATAGTGGTGGAGTCTGATGAATCCATTTCATTTGGTTTTGTGAAGTTTTTCTATAATTAGGCCTATTAGCCCTACTTTTAAGGACTCGATATGTAAAGGCTTTGAAGTATAGTACAGATGAATTGAGGTCCCCTAACTCTAGAAATAATTTGTGTTTACAAAAAGGGTAACTGTATCCAAGGTCAGGTTTGGGGATTCTTTGGGAAGTCTAGAAGTTATTGTAGTTTAGGAGTCTGATTAGGCCTCCAAGAACCACTAGGCCTACTCCTTGAAATAAGGAATTGGATGGAAGGATGGATAAGCTATGAATATAAAACTTAAATAATAGAGTAAATAGGTATATTTTAGAGTGGTGAAAACCCTGAAAAGTGTTTGTGTGAATTTGGTATTGGTTTGGTGGAATCTACCTTAGCAGATTAAGTGAAGTGTGAACTCTTGTTGGTGGTGAGATTCTTGGAAGTGAAGGGTAAGTGAACAAAGTGTTCTACCCTTAGGTGAGGGTTGGAGAAGTATCCCTACTAGGTCTAGAGAAGATACCTAGGAGAGAGTCAAGATGAATTAGTGAAAGAATATCCCTATCACTCCTAAACCTCTATTATTTTGGAAACATAAGAGATATCATGTTTCTTCAATTTATGCTGGTTTCTAGACTGGTATTCTACCATGGATCCACCACCCTCCTGGTGCAGGAGCACCCTAAGGTCTTTAGTGAGCTATTAAGACATTTTTTCTTGTAGGTTGGTTTGGCGAACCATCTAATAATAAGGACTAATCTATAAAGTCCCTAGTGTGTTTTGAAGTGTGGTTAGTGTTAGGAAAGGTTAGGGTTTGATGTTGTTAAGTCTAGTTGATTCTAGGGGTCTAGAACCTAGAAGTCAACTCAAAAGTCAAAGGATTGACCAAAGAACCAAGGTGGGAATATTTTTAAGGTTTTATTGTTTTCTAGTCATTTGAGGTCAATTGGTAAGGTTTGGAACCAATTAGGACACTCAAAATGTGAAAATTGCCATTTTGACAAAAAGTTGTCAAAGTTGTCATGACAACATTTCCTAGTTTTTAGGAATCGACACTTATGGTTCTCAAATCCTGACCAAAGGGTCTAAAAATGTGGGATAGAGGTATATAAGTTATTTCTAACCCTAATCTGATAGTTAGATTTGATTGTGTACGTACTGGTGTTTGTAAAAGGAGCAATTTACTGTGTAATTAAGTGACAGAGCCACCATCCACCAATTGATTGGATTGAATGGATTAAATTAATGAATGGATAGTGTCTAAAATGTAGTTTCTAAGATATTTTTGGCATTATTTTAGTATATTTTAATTTCTGGTTAAGCTTTGTTTAAATTTTTGCATTTTGTAAGTTCACTGACCAGTTTTGGTCCAATTATGTAAAGAATGGGTATCTTTGGTGTTCCCATGGTTCAAAATCCATGAAAAATTGAAATACATTAGAGCCTTGTATATAATTTGTACATATGGCTTATGGAGTGTGTGAGTGCAAGGGAAGCTTGAAAACAATCAGGCCCTAGGTGAGTACTAGCCATTTTGGCTACAGTTACTGAGCAGTGCAACAACAATGGAGGTTGCAAGATGATTGGTATGTGCCATTCAGTGATAGGAGAGTGTAGGAGCATGAGGTGAAGACCTTGTTATGAAAGGAGGAGTTATGAGGAGCTCATTAGATCAGTGGAAGAAGATCAAGAAACCAGACCAGTCTTCATGCCCTAGAAACCCTTATTTTTAGGGGTTTGGTAAAAGTCCATTGTATGGACAGAGTTGAGACCAAAGACCTAGAGAATCTTAAAGGGGAAGGAAAACCCACAAAGAATATGCAGTTTTTTTCTAGGGTTGTTAAGGGGTTTTGGTAGGAAAATCACATTTTCAGTGGTTAGGAGGGCTAATTGGCCTAAAAGGGCTACAACGCCTAATAGACTTGATTCTTGGAACTCGATTGGAAAATGGGTGCAAGATTCACAAAATTGAATCCATAGAAGTTGGATTAGACCTAAGGGGAGTTGGGAAACAAATCCTTAAGGATTTTTTACAATTGGAGTGGTAGGAGGCTAGTGAAGCCATGGATGTAAGAAAGCTATGGAGAAGAGAATAGAGACGAGTTTGAAGTTGGTGGGAAGTTCCTAGTGAGTTAGGGGATTAGGGAAGAATCCTATAGTTAGTGTAGAGAAAGCGACCCTAAAGAAGAACAAATGAAGGTATTGGAGAGAGCTTGAAGGATCTAGAAGAGGAGCTCCCCATCAAATTGGTATTAGAGCCATTGAAAGGCTTGGGAGTGGAAGTTAGTGCATGACAAAGTGGAGTGAATCCATAGGTGAGAACATCATGGTGACCAATGCAGAGTTGGCCAAGGATTTGTCAGAGAAACAAATCAAGAATAGAATTCTTGAAGAAGCAATGGAGGAAATGAAGATTAAGATGGTAGAGGTTGCAGAGATAGTCATAAAGTTGAGAGAAGAAACGTATGAAGGAATAGATAAAGGAAAGAAACCAGTAGAAGAGGAAATGGAACCAGAGCCTGATCCTCTTCTACCTGAGGAACCATTCCTCAAAGCACTCAAGGTATTGAGTGGGAAGGTTCTAGAAGTAATACCAATATTCTTTGGTAAGATGGACACTGAAATGGTTATGGAATGGCTTGAAGGGATGGAGAATCACTTTGAGTGTGATGGGATTACAGAAGCACAAAAGGTGAAGATGGCCAAATCAAGGCTAAGAGGGAAAACACTTACATGGCGGAAGTTCTTGCAGGAAGAAAGAGAGAAAGAGGGAAAGAAGCCAATATCAAATTGGAAGACAATGGTTGCAAAGGTGAAGGAGAATTACCTTCTAGAAGACTATGACATTCAATTGCATAAGAAGAGGCAGAACCTTAGGCAAAAAGACCTAGATGTGCCAGCCTATACAGAGGAGTTTCAAAAACTTTGTCTTAGATCAAGAATCCAAGAGATAGAGAGCATCAAAGTGGCAAGATACCTTAATGGATTAAGGTGGAACATCCAAGAATAAATTAGTCTCTTTACCCTGACTTCCATTCATAGCTATTTTCACATGGCTTTGAAAGTGGAAGAGAAACTAAAAAAGAAACAAGATTCTAGTTCTAGAAATAGAGGAAGGGGTAGAGACTATTTGACTTAATGGGAAGTAGTACTGAGAGGGGAGGGGTGAATCAATACCTATAAAACTTTTAACACTTTACTCAATTTATCATTAATGATCATTCAATTCTGATTTACCAACCATTACTGTTATTCTTTCTTATCCATCTATTGTTTGTTCACAATCTTTATAATCATCCATAGAAACATTCATGAAATTGAAAAACACATAACACAAGATATGGTATCGCAAAAAACTCTTGTTAGGAAGTAAAAACTGTCGTGGGGATGGCACCCACAAAGCTTCACTATCTGCAAAATAGAAGGGAGCCAGCTAAGGCTTACAATTTTATCACTTTTGATGATCTACCCTGTTAAGAGTATTAAGGTGGAGACTTGTTAAGATCTAATATATTAAGAGCTTTAGCAACATTGATTTAAGTGTGCACTCAGTAATGAGATTTACAATAGGATGGTTAATCCCACCTTTCTTGAAAAGATTTTATTAGTGTACTTCACTTGTTAGAATGAGTACAAATGTTGACCTAACTGTATGCAATCTACCATTGCTGATTTACAGATCCATTAAAATATTTACAATAATAATACCACCTTAAGTGATCGATGAATACCTTTTCTCTGCTTATCGGTAGCCTCTATTTTGTTCTTGAAAACTGATTTGATTCTATTTGTGTTCTTGTGCATGAATTATCTGTCTGGTCTTTGGTTTCTCTTCGTGGCTACTATTTTCATTGAACAACAACTATTCTCAATGGATTGAGCACCTATTTATACAAGTATTGACCTATCTTGGAATTCATGATTTACAATGTTAACTCTCAGATCCAAGGTTTACAACTTGACCTTGATCTTTAGTTTGCATGTTTTAAAATAGTAAAACTAATTAGAACAATAACAATTACATTGCTTCCTCCACAAATAATGGATTTAAAAGAAAAATCAAGAAGTTATAAATATAACTTTAGTGATTTATCTGACGTAGAAAGTCACATCTACTTTTTGCAGGATGTAACTGACTGTCGGTTTGGACTTGTAGTCTATCGACGTTCCTTGACTAAATTGTTCGTTGGGTTCCCTATATCTGTTGGGTTCCTCTCTTTGCTGTACTGTCAGGTAGCACTGTTGTTACTCGTCGGGTATCGTTTACCTTTTTGTCATCGGGTAACACTTAACAGTGTTTGTCGGGTAACATTGGCATCGGATAGTGCTGTGCCCTGTCTGTCAGTGTAGAGTAAACCGATGATGTAGATCATGTTTTTCTCTAAGTATACTAATGGAAAAATATAATGCCTTCAATCTCCCCCTTTGACATTAGTATAAAAAAAAATTGATATGTGCATAATACTGAAATTATTACACCATGTTTATATCCTTGTCATAATATGACTCCCCCTTACTGTGTGCATCGGTATAGTGTATGTATATGTACATGTATACTATTTATTCTCTAAGTGTACATTGTTTCCCCTTTCTTCCACTATACATATGATTTCCTCCTTTAAGTGAGGTGATGTGAATATCAAATTCCCCCTTTCTTTGATATTGATGACAAAAACGTACAACTTATAATATGCCAAAATTGTGACAAAAATGTGTAACTTACAATGTGTCAAATATATTACAATGGGTAATTTTTATATCTTCCATTAGTTTCTCCCAATGTTCTCTCAACTATTCTAGGGCCATGTGTTGCAGCTCTAGTCTGGCGTGCATATCATAAATGTTGTCTAGGACAAACATTTCAGGGGTGGCAATTAGAGTACTTGCCTGTGACATATTTTGTTGTAGGAGTGTAAGTGTCGGTAAGAGCTTAACATGGAGCTCATTGACCTCATCTCTGTATTTCATCTCTACAAACTAAATGTCCTGTCTCTGTTTCCTAGCCTATATGATTTGTTGATTGTGCAATTTAAGTGCTTCTTCTATGTTGGCTAGATTTTGTGCATTGGACTGAAGATTAGCATCTATTTTTGCTATCTTGTCGGTATACTCCTTAGTGAGTTGATCTAAAGTGCACAATTTCTTGATTAAGGTAACATCTTCTGATAAGATTGGGTCAATTGTACTTATCAATTCAGATAGCTTGACCTTTTTCAATGCAACTTCTTGGCTTATCTTTTATGTGAGCTTGAATTCATACTTTTGTTCAAGTCTCTCTTCCATTGTTTTCTCAGCATCTGTATTCTAAGATGCTATTGCATTTGTGAGTATGACCAGTTGATCAATGATTGGAGTTTTTTGATCAATATTTATGTCTGGTACAATTTCTTGAAGTATATTTCTTGCTACTTCCAGTACCTTGGCCTCTTTTGCTGCTCTTTTCAGCTTGTCTTGAATGGCTTTTCTCTCATATAGCTTTGCATATTTTGTCAATGCTGTTAGATCCAATGTTCTTGGATCACAGACTGGAATCTCAATGATTTCATCCATAGTTACTGTGTTTTTATTCTTTCCTTTCTTCTTCTTTGAGATTTGAGGGGATGCAAATGTATGAACTACCATAGCTAGTTCATTTGTTCACTCTGAATTTCTTGGGGAAGGTTTTGTCGATGATGCATCTAGTGTTTTCTACTCTATGGGCACCTGTCGGTTATGTGAAGATGTCTCTTCATTAACCTTGGGTGTTTCTACAAAATGTGCTCTGGTTTTCTTTTCAATCTCATCCTTCTTCCCTTCTTCACCTTTCTCTGAAGGCTTGTCCCCTGTTCCCTTTTGAGTGTTTTCTTTATTCTGATCAGTAGATGCATTCTTTTGATCATTAGTTGTAGCTTTCTCTATAATAGTATCTATTGTCTCTTTGGCTTCTTCATCACCCTTGTCTTTGGGTGTGCTTGTCTCTTTTTCATTTGATCCCTCATTGCCCTCTAGTATGTTTATTGCCTTCATTAGGACAGGCATGTTACTTTGAGTTTCTACTTGGGATTTGTTAGTATTGGTGTCCTGCTTGTCGGTTAGTGCCTCGCCAACAGTGATTTCCTCATCCTTTTATATATTTTGTGCAGGGTCTTGCACAAGTGGGTGCAGGATTGATGTGTCCTGCATTTGTTCACCAGCAATGTCAACTATCTTGTCATCTGATGTCTCCAGTACTTGATGGATTTGTTGATCCTTAAGTGTGATAAATATCACATCATCTATCTTCTTTGGATCATTGTGAGAATCATAATTAGTGTTATCTTGGATATTATCATCCATGCTTGTATCTAAGTTAATAAGCTCGTCATCACTTTCTTGATTGTCCAGAGCAATATGCTGAGGACTTGCATTATCTATCTCCTCTTCTCTGTGAGGCGGGTTTGTGAGAGGTAATTGCTTCTCAACACTTTTTGACTCTGCTGGTAGATCTAGGAGATGTCTCTATTTGGTCTCTGTCAATGAATCCAGTTCTATAAAATTGCTCTCTATTACTTTGTAAGCCCTTATTTTGGCTACAAATTTAATTGAGTGTTTCTTTAGTACTTCTTGTATTTATTCAAACTTGGATTCAGGAGGCATCAGTCTTACAAGAACTCCTTCTCTTGCTTCTCTTTCTATTTTCAAGGCATATGCGCACTTTTGGTATACCCTTTTACCTAGCTCTTCAAGTATTTGATTTACAAACTCAGTAGGGGCATACTTGTTTTTAATCATTGATTTTATTACTGCTTCCTGTATTTTATTCTGATCCTCTAGATTTAGTGTATCCCACTCCTTGATCTTTTATTAGTCATTGTGCCATGAGTAGCAATTGATTTGGCAGCTTCATCTACCATTTGGTTTTTGAAGTTCTTCTTTACTACATCTGGTTCATCATCTTTGGTGTTTTCCAAGTCATCCTATGTCTTGACAAACCTTTTTCTCTTCTTTGGTGTTGTGGTTTTGACAGGTTGTTGTCTTGTTCCTTTTGCTGGCTGCTTGCTCCTGTAGGTCCTTACTTGACATTTCTTAAGTGGTGTGGTGTCAGTTGTAGCAGTATGAATTCTTGTCCTTTGCTTCTTTGCAGGAGGTGGAGATGGAGGTGCATCAAATTTAGTAGCCTCCATATCTGATTTCCTTTCTTCTATTCTTTCATCGATGTTGCCCTGTTCATCGGTTTCCTCCTATTGATCCTGCTCTTCCTCTTCAGTAACTAATAGAATCTTCTTGAGATTCTTAACCATTTTATTTTTCTTGTTTATAGTCTTCTTGAATTCTAAGCCATGTTTTATCTTAGATTTGACCTCCTCATATGTACCAAACCTTGGTTGTTTCTTATCAATGGGCTCATTGAGCAGTGCCTTAATTGCACTTGCAACTAGATCAATATTGATCTCATAGTCTAATGGTGATAACCAAGCTGTTCTTGGTACAAATTGTTTGATATGTGTGAAGTCTGTGTCTACCATGAAACATATCTCATCTTTGTGTTTTTCAACTAGTTTCTTAGGAATCCTAGTTCTTTCCATCATCTTTTCCTTGAAATCAAGGAAGTATGCAGACATGACAGAATCAAAGTTGTCTCCTAGTGATTTAATCAGTTCACTAATCTGTTGGGTTACTGGTTTGGTAGATTCCCATACAACTTTTCCTATTGAAGGAAAGTATTCTCTAAAGTAGAAAAATATATACATAATAAGTGATCCAAACTTACATGTGTTTCTCTTTGTAGACCTGCTTTTGATCATATTCTCATCAAGTTGTTTTAGTAGGATCTCACAGAGATCCATCTGAATTCCTTTTGTTACAATCTTGTAAGCTGTGCTTACTACTATTGTAGAAATGTTGTTCATTCTGCTAGCCTAAAATTTTTTGTAACCAATAACACATGCACCGAATTTTAACTCTTCGTCGGTGATTGTGTTTACTTTGAGACCTCTGTTGTCTCCTTCTGCATTGGTGAGTTTTGTAACTTCTTTCATGGATGGATGTTTGTGTACCCTAGGCTTGTTGGTTATCGGATAACTAGTGACAGCATGAAGAACATCCTTTGTTATTTTCTTGTGGTGGTCTAGCCATAGTTTTTTGTCATGCATCCTACTCAAGACTATCCTAATCCATTCTGTCTTGAATTCCCTTGGGAAATGTAGGGAATTTGTTAACCCTTTGACTTCCAAGTGTTTGTGTTCTTCTTTCAGTTTTCCTTTGGCATCACATAGCTTATTAAAATATTCATCCATTTCTAGATCACCTATCTCTGCGATCTTGCAGTGAATATAAGACCTAACATCTTCTATGAGCAAAACCCTAGACGGAATTTTTTAAAATGCGCCATTTTCATTGGGTTTCGATGCAATTTCTGGACAGATCTTGTATTTAGGTTCTACACATGTGCTATTCTTGATTAGTTTCACCACATTCTTCTTTTCATTCTTCAACTTATTAATTCTTGATGTAGTTGCCATTGCTTTCCAAGTACTTAGGGTTTTCTTGAAATTAGGGCTTATCTCAACAAAATAGTAACAAAAATCTTTTGGTGTCTTTGGAACTTACTTTGATTTTCAATGGTGATGAGGAATCTATCCTCTATGTGCTGAATCGATCTGTAGATGCTTATGCTTTATGCTCTTTAATCACTTTGATGTCGCTCTGCTTTCTCTTAAAATCATGGTTGGAAAATGAAGTTGTCCCGTCAACTATTTATAGACTTTTTGACCTAAGTCTTTGCAATAAATGCTCAACAACTCGTTGGGACGAGAAGATGGGTTTCTTCGGGAGGATGTTTCCAATCATCATCGGTGAAGACATGATGCTTTGGTTAGTTTTTAACCATTTCCATTTTACCAACGGATATCAATGTTCTTTCACGACCACTTCTTAAATTTGCTTTCTTATTGATGGTCATCGGGTTACACTGGCAGTTTACCATTTTTACTAGTTGACCGACAATTTCCTGTAAGTGTGAATAACTCATTATTGTGTTCATCGATGATTCTTGGTAAGTGTTTAACAACGGTGTTTCATTCTTAAATTGGTAACAAGTATAGTAATATGCATCTTTGGTTCATGCAAATTTTGACTATCTATCAATTTATATAATGGAACTGATGCAAAATATAACTTGGTATAGTGCAGTTCCATACTTACTTGTTCTGCTCAAGTGGGGTTGGTGGTGTCACCGGATCCATTGGATGGGGTGTCACCATTTGCATTTCTTGGTCCAGCTTCATCATTTCTTGAAGCTTTTATCCACATTTTGTCTCTTTCCCTCTAGATATTTTCAATGGTGTTACCATTGGGATATGTGCTTGTTTCTGTCAATCTGTCTTTGCAATCTTTCTTGAGATGACCAACTTTATGATAGTGTAAGCATTCCATTCTATGGTTTGACCAGCCTCTAGAACTTTTGGTCCATGCTCTCATGTAGTTTGTAGCGATGTGACCATATCTACCACATGCTGTACAGTTTGTCCAAGTGTTGTAATCTCATACATATTTATTACCGATTCTTTTTGGCTGATAAGGAACTTCTTTACTTTTTGGCTTCCATGCTTGCCTTTTCTTTTTCTAGCATTATTCAGATGTGTGCCCATTCATCTTTCATGTAGGACAATACTTGTCCATGTAGGTTTCCTTCTTTGGCTTTTCTATCTTGCTCTTGCATTCATAAGCCTTATGTCCTTTCTTGTTACATTTATAACAGAATCCTATGAATGAAGATGTAGATGTAGATGTAGGAGTACCTTTCATTTTACGTCTGCATGTATTTGATGTGTGCCCTTACTTTCCACAGTGCTTGCATGTTTGCTTCCTTGGTCTTGGGTTTTTGTAGACATTCCTTGGATTTGATGATTCTCCATTTTTGGTAAAGCCTATACCACTGTTATTGATGACTCTTCGTTGTCCTTCAAGAAATTCATCCATTCTTTTATTTCTTTCTTCAGCCTTTTTGATAATCTCATTATGTTGTTGCTAAATTCTAAGCTCATGCTTTAGCTTTTCATTTTCTTCTCTTAGTTCACCGATAATCTGTATTCTCTCAATGAGTTCCACATTTATTCTATTTTCTTCTTGACTCATAAGGATAATTTGATTTGTGAGATCATGGTGATGATCAACATGTCTTTGAATTTCTATTTCCTTTTCCTATAGTTTCTCTAAAATATTCCTTCTATCATCAATAGCAAGTGTTCTTTCTGATTCAGCTTGTCAGACAGAACTCATCACATCAATCATTCTTACCATCTGGGTCTCTTGATCGATTTGTAGCATCTTTATTTTCTCTGTCAGATGTAGGTTGATCTCCTTTAAATTTGTGATGTTCTCTTCTGATGTATCTGATACATTACTTGCATTTGATCCTTAATATTTGAAGAAATCTGGAATCTCTTCTTCTTGATAGTCTATTTTATTGTTCCTGGTAGCCATACCTTTTCTTTCATCCAACAGATCTCTCATTTTGATTCTTGCTTCTTTGTACTGTTCATAGAACATCTGTATCTCAAGATTTTTGTTCTCAATATTCTTATAAAGTTTGTACTTCTCCATTATATGATCTTTTCTCTTAAGCCTTTAAGCTTTTCAAGAAGATACTTAGCTCTGATACCAATTGTTGGACTTAATGGGAAGTAGTACTAAGAGGGGAGGGGTGAATCAGTACCTCTAAATTTTTTAACACTTTACTCAATTTATCATTAATGATCATTCAATTCTAAGCTACCAACCACTACTGTTATTCTTTCTTATGCATCTATTGTTGGTTCACAATCTTTATAATCATCCATAGAAACATTCATGAAATTGAAAAACACATAACACAAGATATGGTATCACAGAAAACTCCTGTTAGGAAGTAAA
The DNA here is from genome assembly GCA_018584345.1 of Thuja plicata. Classification (NCBI taxonomy): domain Eukaryota; kingdom Viridiplantae; phylum Streptophyta; class Pinopsida; order Cupressales; family Cupressaceae; genus Thuja; species Thuja plicata. Next base: position 245,639 of record MU220620.1, on the reverse strand, counting down.
AAATGCGGTGGGGATGGCACCCAAAAAACTTCACTATCTGCAGAATGGAAGGGATCCGATTAAGGCTTACAATTTGATCACTTCTGATGATCTACCCTATTAAGAGTATTAAGGTGGAGACCTGTTAATATCTACTTTGTTAAGAGCTTTAGCAACATTGATTTAAGTGTGAACTCAGTAATGAGATTTACAATAGGATGGTTAATCCCACCTTTCTTGAAAGGATTTCATTAGTGTACTTCACTTGTTCGAATGAGTACAAATGTTGACCTGACTGTATGTAATCTACCATTGCTGATTTACAGATCCATTAAAATCTTTACAATAATAATATCACCTTAAGTGATTGATGAATACCTTTTCTCTACTTGTCGGTAGCCTCTGTTTTGTTCTTGAAAACTGATTTGATTCTGTTTGTGTTCTTGTGCATGAATTCTCTGTCTGGTCTTTGGTTTCTCTTTGTGGCTACTATTTTTATTGAACAACAACTATTCTCAATGGATTGAGCACCTATTTATACAATTATTGACCTATCTTGGAATTCACAATTTACAATGTTAACTCTCAGATCCAAGGTTTACAACTTGACCTTGACCTTTAGTTTGCATGTTTTAAAATAGTAAAACTAATTAGAACAATAACAATTACATTTCTTCCTCTGCACATAATGGATTTAAAAGAAAATCAAGAAGTTATAAATACAACTTCAGTGATTTATCTGACGTGGAAAGTCAGATCCACTTTTTGTGGGATGTAATTGACTGTCGATTCTTTCTTGTTAGTTTGGACTTGCAGTCTGTTGGCGCTCCTTGACTGAACTATTCATTGAGTTCCCTGTATCTGTTGGGTTCCTTTGTTTTTTATACTGTTGGGTAGAACTGTTGTTACTCGTCGGTTATTGTTTACCTTTTTTTCATCGGGTAACACTTAACAATTTTTGTTGGGTAACATTGGCATCGGATAGTGTTGTGCCTTGTCTGTCGGTGTAGAGTAAACCGATGGTGCAGATCATGTTTTTCTCTAAGTTCACTACTGGAAAAATATAATGCCTTCAGAGACAATAGAGGTTTCCATAGAGGAGGTTCAAGTGGAAGAGGCAGTGACAGTAGAGGACAAAGTGACTCCAGATATTTAGAGCAAGGACAAGAAACAAGCGGTAGATGTGGATACAATAACAGAGGAAGAAGTTCCTATAACAGTGGCAGAGAAAGATCAGAAGGTTTTGGGAGAAGCTCTCAATTTTCTTCCATGAAATGTTACAATTTTGGACAGATGGGGCACCCTGTATATAGGTTTCCAAATAAACCAACATCCTCACAAGGGGAGAAGAAGATAGCTTATGTCCAAGAAGAAGATTTCTCTAAACAATCAGAGGTGAGTCTAGATTCAAAGAAAGGAGAACACCTCATGCTGAGAAGGATCCTAATCAAGATACCCACCAAAGATGAGCACAAGCAAAGGAGGGATCTTTTCAGAGTAAAGTGCAAGATATTGGGAAAAGTGTGCAAGGTGATCATTGATTCAGGGTCAAAAGATAATGTCATATCTAAGGAGGCAGCAGAGAAGTTGAAACTCACCAAAATCCCACATGTGTGTCCCTATAAAGTTACATGGTTGAATAAGGGTCAAAACATCTTGGTGAATGAACAAGTGTGGGTAGAATTTTCCATTGGGAAGTATCAAGATAGGATACTATATGATGTGTTTCCAATGGATGCTTGCCATTTGTTGCTTGGCAGACCATGGTAGTATGATAGGGAAGCTGTCCATAATGGGAAGGGTAACAAGTACTGCTTCAAGAAAAATGGGGCAACTTTCAAAATCCAATCTTTGATAGAAGAGGACATAGTGGAGAAGGAAGAATCTAGTGCCATGTTGATGAATGGAATAGAATTCCTAAGGGATATGAAGGATGAATAAATTGGCTATGAAATCTTGTTAAAGCCAAAGGAGGAGGAGACTCATGAGAAAGCACCTATGCCAAAAGAGGTGAGAGAATTGTTGGATCAGTTCAAAGACATAATCTGTGAGGGTACACCAACTTCACTACCACCAAAGAGGGAAATAACCCATCAGATTGACTTCATACCAGGAGCATCTTTACCAAACAAAGCTGCGTACAAGATGACACAAGAGAAAAACAACGAGATACCCAGGCAGGTGCAAGAGTTGTTGGATCAAGAATTGATTAGGAAAAGCATCATCTCTTATGTTGTCCCAGTGGTGTTGGCTCCTAATAAGGGAGGTAAGTGGAGGATGTGTACTAATTCTTGGGCAATAAATAAGATAAATATCAGGTATAGATTGTTGGAATAGTCCCAAAGGATAACTAAGAGGGGGGGGGTGAATCAATTATCAGCTATTTTAATTCTTTTCTTCACTTAGATATAAATTAACATAAATAAAATGTACATTCAGATAACACAATGAACACAATAGTTTTGGTTATGGGGAAACCAAATAGGTAAAAACCCCGGTGGGAATTAGCACCCACAAAGAACTGTACTTGAGTATAGTTATCCCTGTTAGGAGATCTTGTAACCCTGTTAGGAGTTGTTATTTACAATGCAATAAGTATAAAGACCTAGTTAAGGGTGTGACCCTATTAGGAGTCTTTTACAAATAACCCTGTTAGGGGTGAGGACTCACTGTCCAAAAGGTCACTACTAAAATGATGAAGGCTGCAACCTTAAGTAAAACATATATGCACTATATCTAATAAATGAACTATTTGAGTAGACCTGCTGTCTTGATCAGTTCCAGTGTGTTGTATACTTCCACTTCTTCTTCACATAGATCTTTTCTTGATGAATGAAATGTCTCTACTATCCCACAACAATGGACATTCTGTTCTGTACTTTTTCTGTCACTTTTCTTATCATTCACACTTAGCGTTCACCAAATGAACTAGTATAAGTGTCTTCCAAAAATATGTGATCTTCATCGGCTTTAGGATTCCCTTCAATACTTCTTTATTTGGCCACATCAAGAAGGCAACCTGATTAGAATCACGCAACCCAAACTGAATAGACGTGACGCTTCACAAAGTCGGCTCCACCAAATTAACTCCAACTTCACGATTCAGATAGAACACATTTGGTGCCTTTAGATAATTATCTTTAACTCATAAATAAACATGAATACAAACACACATATCCCAAAGATAGGTGCAACTCAAGAAATAATGTAATTACGTTGGCTAATCATAGATAATCTTCAGTCACTGCAACTGTCATAATTGATTAACATAACTCAACTGAAACTTCATATCTAACTTGGCGTGAATGCACATAGCATCTACAACATGTATACATCTCGGAAGCAAAAACACATAGCTCCAGAACTTCTATACTGATAATTGCATATAGAACACTGCTGTTTATTATATGTTGTCATCAATGACAAACATACAATCAATTATTTGCATAGAAGCAAATCTCCAACAATCTCCCCCTTTGACATTGATGGCAATATATGATATCATCAACTCAAAGTGTCTTCCTTCTTTTTACAATCTTCTCAATATCCTCATCAAAAGTTCCTCTTTATTGCTACTGCTCTTGTAACTGTATACTCCCCCAGATTATATGCTCCCCCTTACTAATAATCCCCCTTTGAAATCAATTGAAAAGGGGGTTAAACACCATTAGGAATAGGTACTACTCGAGAAGTAGAGTAGTTAACCATTCATCAGTCACCAAGGACTGATGTGCTTGCTGCAAATTCTAATCAGACTCAAGAAAATGAATTACTCCCAGCTTCTCCCTCAGATACTCAAAAGTATCTTTTGATAATGACTTTGTAAAAATATCTACTAATTTTTCTTTAGTGCTCACATAATCCAACTTTACTTCTCTATCTGCAACTTTTTCTCTTAGAAAGTGGTATTTGATCTCAATGTGTTTTGTCTTTGTGTGCATCACAAGGTTCTTTGACATGTTTTAGTATTGGTGTTGTCACAGTGAATAAAAATAGGATAATCAATCTAAATACCAAAGTCTTTAATCATTTATTTGATCCAAACCATTATTGAGAAATTCAATGCTGCTACAACATACTCATCTTTTACTGTTGACTGAGAGATACAATTCTGGTTTTTGCTTGTCCAAGTGACCAATCTATCTCTAAGAAATACTGCTCCTCCTGATGTACTCTTTCTATCATCAACACAACCTTCCCAATCAGCATCAGTATACACATGAAGTTGTATATTATCTGAGTTAGGATACCATAAAACATAGTCTATAGTTCCTTTTAAGTATCTGAATATTCTTTTTATTTCCATTAGGTGATTTTGTTTAGGTTCAGCTGCAAATCTTCCAACAATGCCAACTGCATTAGAAATATCAGGTCTAGATTGAGTAAGATATATAAGTTTTCCAATCATATACTTGTATAGAGTCTTGTCGACTGCTATGGAATCATCATATTTAGAAAGCTTGCTTATTGTTATCATGGGGGTGCTTACTGGTTTGCAATCTTCCATTTTGAAAGTCTTCAATATCTCCTTCACATACTTAGACTGATTTATGAATATGCCTTTGTCTGTTCATTTTACATTCAATCCATGAAAATATTTGATAGGTCCAATCATGCTCATTTCAAACTCACTTTTCATCTCTTTGGTGAATTTTGCACTTAGTTTGTCATTACCTCCAGAGATAATGTCATCAACAAAAATAGCAACCAGTAGTAATCCTTCATCTGTCTCTCTTATGAATAAATTACAGTCTGCTGCTCCTTTTCTGAATCCTATCTTTGTTAAGTAACCATCAAGTCTCTCATACCAAGCTCTTGGGGCCTGTTTAAGTCCATAAAGTGCTATCTTTAGTTTGCATACCATGTCTGGTTTCTCTGAAAGTTTGAATCATTCAGGCTGCTCTATGTAGACTTGTTCCTTCAACTCACCATTCAAAAAAGCTGACTTGACATCCATTTGATATACTTTAAAGTTCTTGAATGTTGCATAGGTGAAAAAAAACTTGATAGCTTCCAGTCTACTCACAGGGGAAAATGTATCACTGTGTTCTATTCCTTCTATCTGCGCATATCCTTTACATGCTAATCTTTCTTTGTTCATTACCACAATGCCTTCATCATTCATTTTATTCCTGAATATCCACTTTGTTCCAAACACATTCTTGTCATGAGGTCTAGGGACCAGTTCCCATGTATCATTCTTGATTATTTGATCTAATTCTTCTTGCATAGCACTTTGCCAATCTGAATCTTTGCACGCATCTTCAACAGTTAAGGGTTCAATCTGAGAAAGTAAGCATACCTCATCATCAGTGGTTGAACCTTTTTCTCTGGATCTTGTCAAGACTTTAGTGCTATGATCTCCAATGATGTCTTCCTTAGAGTAGTATTTGGATGTGTATTTTAAGTTCTTAGGAGTGACACTTTCATCTATAATCCGTGATTCTTCTTCACTTGGTTTAGGATTGTTACATGAAACACCAATACAGTCAAATCTTTCTTCAATAACTGTGTCCTTATTGATGGGTCTGGGCTTATCTTCAATCATGGGAGCATAGTCATAATATCTTTCTTGAATCATAAACTTCTCATCAATCTTCACATGAGTACTTTCAATTATCTTCTTTAATATTAGACTAAAACATCTATAGGCTTTACTTTTAGTAGAGTAACCAAGAAAAATACCTTCGTCGCTTCTAGCATCAAAATTGCCAATGCTATCATCTCTCTTGATGTAGCACTTATTTCCAAAGATTCTAAAGTATTTTATAGTAGGTAAATTACCAAACCAAAGTTCATAGGGTGTCTTGTCTACACCTCGTCTCAATTGTATTCTATTGATAGTATAGACTACTGTATTGACCACATCTCTCCAATAGGTATGGGAAACATTTCCTTCAATCATGATAGTGCATGCTGTATCAAGTATTATATTGTTCCTTCTTTCAGTAATCCTAGTCTGCTAAGGGGTTTTAGGTGCACTTAACTATCTTTTAATTCCATGTTCTTCACAGTAATCATAAAACTGATAAGCGATGAATTCTCCTCCTCTATCAGATCTCAGACATTTTATCTTTAATCCAGACTCATTATCAAGCTTAGCTTTGAACACTTTGAACTTATGAAAAGCTTCAAATTTTTCTTTTAGGAACGCAAGCCACATCATCCTTGAGAAATAATCAACAAACAAAATGAAATACCTTTCTCTGTAGTATGATCTTGTTTGAGTATGTCCACATAGGTCTGTATGTATCAGATCTAATTTGTTTTCAGCAGAGTCTTGTTTTCTCCTCAATGAGGTCCTCACATGCTTCCCCATCACACATTCTCTGTACATGGTGTCAACTGGTCTTGCAATACTTGGAAGGTCTCTTACTACATTTGCATTACTTATCTTGACTATGTTGTAAAAATTGATATGACAAAGTCTCTTGTGCCATAGCCAACTGTCATCCACTTTTGCAACAAAACAACTTACTTCTGAATTGAGGTGAAAGACATTACCTTTTTTCTTTGAGCTTGATGCAATCATGTCTCCTTCTTTGTTGTTAATGATGCACTGGTTATTTTTGAATTCCAACTGATATCCTTTATCAAGCAACTATCCAACACGTAGTAAGTTATGATGTAAGCCATCAACATAAAAAACATCATCTATCTTATTCTTTCCATCTAAGGTGATAGAACCTCTGCCTATGATAGGTTTGGGAGTGTTATCTCCAAATCTAACCATTCCACCTTTGTACTTGTCCAAATGTACAAATATTTCTTTGTCTCCTGTCATGTGGTGTGAACATCCGCTATCAATGATCCAGTCAGTTCTGATGTCAGCTTTTGAAACTAATGCTAACTCTTGTGCTTTTTATTCATCTTCTTTGTCCATTTCTTCAAGCATCTTCTCAATGTCTTTAATGGAAATGAAACCAATTTCATCTTCTCCTGAATCATCATCAGTTACACCATCTTCAACATGATAACATTCCTTAGTGTACTTGGGCTTGTAATCTGATCTGAACTTCTTGACTCTTGTAGGACACTTGGATGCAAAGTGACCAACTTTGTTGCATGAAAAACATTTGAATGGTAGCTGTCCTTCATATTTCCCTTTACCTTTCCTTTCTTTCTTGGCAATCATAGAAATGATTTCTTCTAGTTCTGTATCCACTTCTTCATTATTACTAGAGTTGCTTATAGATTGCTTTATGTGGACTGAGGCTTTGAAAGCTATCTCACTTTTGGCTTGTGTCTTCAATCTTGATATCTCAAATACAGATATTTTGCTGATCAAAGTCTCTCTCTTGAAGTCTTTTGAAAATTTCATAGTCTCATCTAAGATATTGATCTTACTCTCATAGTATGCTATCAATGTGGTCATTAATTTGTCCATTATATCATCCTCTGAGATTTCTCCACCATTGTTCCTGATACCCGATACTGCTTCATTAATTCTCTGATTGTAGGCTCTAATTTTATCTTCAGGTTGATGACATTAAGTTTTTCCATTAGTACACTTAGTGAAAAACATTGACAGAGACCATCGGTATAGCTACCCAAAGAACATAGTATGTAGCTAATCGACGCACAGAAGAGATGATACCCGACGAGGTATAAGTGATAAGTATGGAATTGCCCAACAAACACTGACAAGTGTTGTACCGACAAAGTAAATAGTAAATCAGCAAAGGGTCAATGACATAACACAAAGATCATCACCGACGATACAATTTTGAGAACAAAACTGACAGAGAAGAACTATGAAGGGATCCGACGAAACTAGAAAACCAACGAATAGTCTAAAAGGGATACCGATGGGTCAGATACCTGAAAGACCAAAAGATGAAGATAACCGATGGATTGACAGAGCATACCGAGCCTCAGAACCGACCGTCAATAACTGAACCCACAAATAGTGGATCTAATTTTTACACGTCAGATAAAGCATTGTAATTCTATTTATAGAGTTTTAATTTGTTTTAAATCATTACTTGAGGGTCAAGCAAGCATAATGTAAATGTTTTAAAGCATCCTAACGGATCTAAAACATATTTAACTAGGGATCAAGGTCAAGTTGTAAACCTTGGATCTAGAGTTAACTTGCGAAGCGTGAATCAAGAATAGAGCTAAAATCTAGTATAAATAGATGTTCAATCAATTGTGAATTAAGGATTCATTGTTGTTGATAGCCATGAAGATCATCTAAGGAGAAGAAGGTAGAATTTATGCAAAGTTTAGAAACAAATTATATCTAGTTATAAAGAACACACAGAGGCTACCGACGTGCAGAGAAAGGTATTATTCAATCATGAAAATATGATTACTCATACATAGGAAGCTTTATTGGATCTGTTATCAGCAATTAGAGATTGCATACATCATAAGATCAAAGACTTAGGTAGTTTCATTCTAACAAGTGCATCACATCTAAAATCCTTTTGTAGAAGGTGGACTTAACAGTTCTTTACAAATCTCTTAATAGAGTGCACACTTAACAGTGTTGCTAAAGCTTCAAATGAAGTAGA
>MU220620.1:221284-236336 GCA_018584345.1 Thuja plicata | reverse complement strand
AAAATGAAAGAACACTAGCCATTGATGATAGGAGGAAAATAACAGAGAAGCTGCAAGAGAAAGAATAAAAAATTCAAAGACTTACTGAGCATCACCATGAGATTACCAATCAGATTATTCTTATGAGACAAGAGGCAAACAGACTAAATACATAACTCATTGAAATAATACAGTCTATTGGTGAGCTAAGAGAAGAGAATGAAAAATTGAAGCATGAAATCAAAGTCCAGAATCAACACAATGAATTGATCAAGAAAGCTAAATATAGCAACAAAAGGATGGATGATTATCTTGATGGACAGAGAAGAGTCAAAAACTACACAGGATTAGGGTACAGCGAGAATGGTGAATCTTGTAATCAACCAGATCAAAGGAATTCTTTCACAACCCCAAGAACCAAGAAGCTGTCATGAAATCACTGTGGAAAACCTGACCACACCTCAAATATTTATAGAACCAAAACGAAAGGTATTCCTTGAGCACAATCTACTTTCATTGGTAATTGTTATAAATGTTAAAAGAAAGGACACAAGGCACATGAATGTAGATCCAAAGTGACAAATCCAAAAAGGAAAACCTACATGGACAAGTACTGTGCTACCTGCAAGATGAATGGGCATACAGATGAGGAGTGTTGGAAAAAGAACAACAAGGCCTGGACACCAAAAGAAATCGATAATAGCTACAAACCGACCAGAGTCGGTACCTCATATGTTTGGGACTATAACACATGGGTAAACTGCAAAACACGTGGAAGGTATGGTCATATTTCAGCCAACTGTATGAGAAAGTGGACCAGAAGGTCAAGAGGTTGGACCAATCCAGGTATGGCATGTTTGCATTGTCATAAGGTTGGGCATGTGATAAAAGATTGCAAAGACCGACTGACAGACACAAGTACATATCCCAATGGAAATACCATTGATGACATCAAGAGAATGAAGAACAAAATGTGGAGAAAGGCCACAAATACTGAAGGTGCTGAAACAAGCAATGCAAATGGTGACACCCCATCCAATGGATCCGGTGACATCACTATTTCCAACTAAATTGCACAAGTAAGTATGGAACTACATTATGACAAGTTATATTATGCATCAGTTCCATTACACATAGTTCATATTGTAACATTAGCATGAATAAAAGATGCAATATATTGTTATTTGCTAAACTATTGAAAAACAATATCATCGGTTAAAGGCAACCAAAATGCATTGGTGAACACACTCAGAAAGAGTAACATACTTACTGAAATGCATCGGGCATCACACAAGTAATTTGTAAATCGACGAGCATTGGTGAATCTTTGAGCCGACAAGAATGCTGTCATTGCCTTCATACCGATGATCATCTGCTAAGACACTGAAGCTGCTAGATACCTCGCGACCAACACCGATGATGTTGTTATTTCCTAAACTGACCAACTTAGTCTTCAAACACCGACAAAGTTGTTGGGAATTAATGACAACTTAGGGCATCGAAAGGTTATAAAACCAAGGAAGAGAGGCTCATTTTGCACTCGTGATTTTTGAGAAGAGAAATGCAGAGCAGAGCAATTTTAAAGCAATTTGGAGAGAAACCCAGAAGGAGTCATTTCGACACAAAGCATTCACATTCACTCAAATAGAGAAATAGTAAGTACTTCCATCACCGACAACACTGTATTAGCTTGCCAAGGTTTTAAAATTTGGAAAAATGGCTTCTACTTCAAGGACTGTGAAGATAGAAGAGGACAAGAAGAAAACCGTGAACCTTATCAGCAACAAAACTTGTGAAGAGCCTAAGTATAAGCTACACCCAGAAATAGCTTCTCAACCTGACAATTCTAGAGCATTCTCTAGAATCCCACCTAGGGTTTTATTGATAGAAGATGTAAGGGCTTTCATACATTACAAGATCTCAGAATTGGGAGATCTAGACCTAGACACGGCCTACACAACACTGTGTGACGAGGCTAGAAACCTAAAGAAGGAACACAAACATTTAGAAGTGAAAGGGTTAAGACATGCCCAACATTTTCCTAGGGTTTTCAAAATAAAATGGATAAAGTTGGTACTCAGCAAAGTACATAACCAAAAAATGTGGCTTGATGAGCCCAAGAGAATAACCAAAGATATTATTCATGTGGTGATTGGATATCCCACAACCGACAAGCCAAAGGCACACAAGTACCCATAATTGAAAGATGTGGAAGAAAAAATAGGAGCAAAATCTAACAAGAGAGGTCTCAAGGTGAGCACCATTACCGACGTAGAGCTGAAGTTTGGACCATGTGTTGTTGGTTATAAAATCTTCCAAGCTAGAAAAATGAACAGCGTAGCAGTCACTGCTATGAGCACAACATATAAGATTATTAAATAGGGAAAGGAAATGGATTTAGCAGAAATCCTATTGCATCAACTAGCAGAGAACATGAACACCATCAGATCTTCAAAATCAAACACCTGTAAGTTTAGATCCTTACTAATGTGCATATTCTTCTACTTTCAAGAAGAATTTCCTTCAATAGGTAAAGTTGTATGGGATATGAAGAGGCCAATCACCATACATATATTTGAGCACATTGGGTCATTAGGCACTGATTTTGATATCTTAATGGATGAGTACTTCAAGAATTTTAAAGAAAAGATGCAAGCTAGGACTAGGATTCCTGAGAGTTTGATAGAGAAACATAAAGATGATATATGTTTCATGGTGGATACTGATTCCACATACATCAAACCAGTAGAACCAAGGAAATCTTGATTGGCACCCTTAGAATATGAAATACAAATAGAGGAAGCTACTAAATGCATAAAGGCATTACTGAATGAACTAGTGGACAACAAGCAACAAATATTTAGCACCTATGAAGAGGCCAAACAAAAGATTAAAATGAATCTTGTTATCAAGAAAGATGTAAAACAGTCAAGCAGAATGGTGAAGAAATTGAAAAATAAATTGAATGTATCTTCTAAAGGTGAAGAAGAAAAGGAAGGTGAAGAGGAACAAGAGGGTAAGGAGGAAATCACCAGAGACTAGTTACCCATCGGCGATACAACAGAAAAGAATGAATTAGAGGAAGAATAGTCTGATTCACCACCTCCTCCTCCACCTAAGAAGTCAAGAACGAGGAGTCAGACAGTAAAGGATGCAACTCCTTCTCCCATGGTAAGAGGAAAGGTGTATAAGAGGAAACCAGCCACATCAAAGGGAAAACAACCAGTTGGGAAACCTACCAAAAGGAGGAAATTTTTTCAGACAAAGGAGGATATAGAGGACTCAGCTATGGATGAGCCTGACTCTACAATTGAACAAGAAAAGGAAACAACAAAGGAAGCATCAACTCCTGAAAACATTGATGAAATATGTAAGTTCATTTCAGAAACCTCATTTATTGCACATCCTAAGATTAAGAAATGGTTGAAATGGGATTCTGTAGAATAGAATAGAATTGAAGATGCAGTTATAGCTAAAATGTGCAGACACTATTATGTCCCACTTCAATTCACTACACGTGATGTACCGCAAGAGATGTTAATTAGATTATCTACTAGGTGCACATTTGCACTCCATGAGGAGAAATAGATAAGAGAAAGAGTACTTGTTACTCTTATACCTTCAAAATCAACAAAGGTAGAAATTAAAAAAATCATGGAGAAATATGAGAAAGCGTTCTCACCCAAAATGAGAGCTTACGAGTTTCTTTAAGGGAAGCTTATAGAGCTAGAACAAGAAACTCATGATAAATGGAGCAATATACTCAATCTTGTTAAGGAGAGCATTTATGAGAAAGAAAATTTCACGTAGGGAAATAACTCACAAGTTGAGTTAGACAGTGAAGAAGTTCAAATAACCGGCCAGAAATAGGTTGATATTGTAGATGAAACATGGCCTGACACAACTAAGGAAAATCAAATACCAGCAAGTCCAATTCACATCAGTTTAGAGGATGAAGAAGTTACCAAATAAGAGTTAACAATAAAAGGTAACATCATTGATGACATACATGATGAATCATGGTTGAACAATGTCATAAATGACATAACTGGCAAAGACTCTGTAAAAGATTTGAAAAGAGATGAAGATGTCACAGTTGACAAAAGGAAAATCGAGGAACAAGGCATCTCTACCGACAATGCAGAGGTAAATACAAACATTGATATATTGATTGATGCTATTCATATAATCTCAAGTCAGGAGCAAGCATCTAAAAATGATGAGAACATACCCATGGATATGGGTAATGACAAAAATAAGGAAGCATCGGACACAAAAAGATGTTGACACAAAGATGACAGATACAACCAATGAACAGGGAACCAAATCTGCTGACAAAGAGAAAGAAGAAGAAATAAATAAGGAAGACAACATAGAAGATACTGAAAAGGATAAAACTAATGATGATACTGAGAATTTGAGCAAGAATAAGAAAGAAGACAAAGGTAAAGAATCAAAAAGGGATAAGAGCATACAAGTTGATAAAACTAAAGAATCACCCAAGGTCAATGAGGAGACATCTTCACAAAACCGGCCGATGGATTCAGAAAAGAAACATGAAGAAGCTTCATCTACTCAACAATCACCTACACAGTCTCAGAATCTATAGCTAGTAGTACATAAACCAATCTCTCAGAAAAATAATAAGAAGAAGAAGATAGTCAAAAAGGATATTTTGGATGCCACAATGGATGAAGTAATAGAAGTCCCAAACTAGGATATTACTACTTTGGATACAGATAAACTTCAAGAGTTTGGAGTGCCATGTCAAAGAAAATCCATTCAGAAGAAAATGATACAGGAACACAGGGAAGCAATGACACTTGATAATGCAAGAGACATTGTACAACAACTTGTTCCTGAGGTAAAACTTGAACAAAATGCTATAGTTAAGGAACAAATAGCTATTCTTACCGATGCCATCACAAACCAGAATGTAGATGCATAAAAAGTAGAGAAAAAGTATCAATACAAGTTAATTGACAAGATTAGCCAAGAAGTGGCAGTGAACAAGGTAAAGCTCTCTGAACTAATTGATCAATTAGAGCCAATGATTGCTGAGGCAATTACCTTAGTTCAAAAGATGTGCACACTTGAAAAGTTTACAAAAGAAAATAGTGACAAGTTAGTAGAAATAGATTCTAATGTCACAACTAGTTCACAAAGCCTAACCTCAAATGCAGACAGTATCAAGGCTCATCATGACAAGGTCATTGAGGCTAACAAGCTAAGGAAAGAAATATGGGATGGTGAAACACAACAAAGAGGTGAGATTACCAAACTACAGGCACACATCTTGCCTAATCTTACTATTCTACAACAACATATTTATGAAGCAATAAACTTAATTGTAACCCCAGAGATGTCTGTAGTAGACAACATCTATGATATACATGTAAGGATCACTTGAGCACATGGATCTAGAAATACTGAAGGATAAATGGGAAAAGATGATGGAGGAGATCAAGTCCTCACATTCCCACCTTTTTGACAAGATGTAAGTACCTTTGCCTTTACTATCAAAAAAGGAGGAATCAAAATGTATGTATATTGTATGAACAGAAGGAACAGATATGTAAAGATAATTATGCGCAATATATCAAAAAAAGGGGAAGAAAAATAAATAAAGAAATGCATATATACTTACACTTACCAACATATACATAGGGGGAGTCATTCAAATGACTAAGGAAGAAGTATACACAGGTGTACATACTAATACATTCAGTATGTTGCACATATCATTTTTTTAATACTAATGTCAAAGGGGGAGATTGATGACATTAAGTTTTTCCATTAGTACACTTAGTGAAAAACATTGATAGAGACCATCAGTATAGCTACTCGATGAACAAAGTATGTAGCTAACCGATGCACAGAAGAGAGGATACCTGACGAGGTAAAAGTTCTAAGTATGGAATTGCCCGACGAACACTGACAAGTGTTGTACCGATGAAGTAAAAAGTACATCACCGATGGGTCAATGACATAACACAAAGATCATCACCAATGATTCAGTTTTGAGAACAAAACTGACAGAGAAGAACTGTGAAGGGACTCGACAAAACTAGAAAACTGACAAATAGTCTAAAAGGGATACTGATGGGAAAGATACCCAACAGACCAAAAGATGAAGAAAACCAATGGACTGACAGAGCATACCGAGCATCAGAACTGACTGTCAGTAACTAAACCCACAAATAGTGGATCTAATTTTTACACGTCAGATAAAGCATTGTAATTCTATTTATAGAGTTTTAATTTTTTTTAAATCATTACTTGAGGGTTAAGAAAGCATAATGTAAACATTTTAAAGCATCCTAATGGATCTAAAACATATTTAACTAAGGATCAAGGTCAAGTTGTGAACCTTGGATCTAGAGTTAACTTGCGAAGCGTGAATCAAGAATAGAGCTAAAATCTAGTATAAATAGATGTTCAATCAATTGTGAATTATGGATTCATTGTTGTTGATAGCCACAAAGAGCATCTAAGGAGCAGAAGGTAGAATTCATGCAAAGTTCAAAAATATATTATATCTAGTTATCAAGAACACACAGAGGCTACCGACGTGCAGAGAAAGGTATTATTCAATCATGAAAAGATGATTACTGATACATAGGAAGCTTTATTGGATCTGTTATCAGCAATTAGAGATTGCATACATCATCAGATGAAAGAATTATGTAGTTTCATTATAAAAAGTGCATCACATCTAAAATCCTTTTGTAGAAGGTGGACTTAACAGTGCTTTACAAATCTCTTAATAGAGTGCACACTTAACAGTGTTGTTAAAGCTTCAAATGAAGTAGATCTTAACAGGTCTCCACTATAATACTCCTAGTAGGGTAGGTCATCAGAAGTGACCAATTGTAAGCCTTTATCGGCCCCTTCTTTTCTGTAGATAGTGAAGTCTTGTGGGTAAAAATCCCCACCGCAGTTTTTACTTCCTAATAGGAGTTTTCTGCATTACCATATCTTGTGTTATGCGTTATCTATTTTCATGAATGTTTCTTGTATGGTAACATATTAAAGAACTTATGTTATGATTGCATATGCATAAAGAAAGATGAATAGTTAGATAAGATAATTTACAAAATGATGACTAAGGGTTAATGGGCTAACCAAGAAAAGTTTTAGAGGTACTGATTCACCCCTCTCCTCTCAGTACTACATTCACAATATAATTCCAACACAGATAACATCTCTAAGTTGTTGTATCTTTTCTTCCATGTATTTCTATGTGCATTCTTTTCTTGGATGGGTCCTTCAAACATATATTCTAAGTATTTACAAGTAGAGTATGCTTTATCTGCCTTATTGATCTCAGAAAATTCACTGTCAGATAGGGCACTGATTAGGGCTTCTTTGGAAATTGTATTTTGAGTGAATACTTCCTTTTGTTTAATTGTAGAGTCTTCTTCTGCAAGGTCTTTCAACGTGGGAACATCAATTGCTTGAGTGGAAATCTTATAGATTTCAAATCCAACACACTGAAGATGTGTTATCATTTTGTTCTTCCAGTCAAGATAGTTTTCTCCATCAAAATTAGGACTCTCTTTCCTGAAGTATGCCATCTGATCTACCTTAAGATGATAGGCTTTCTTTCCAAGGCACCTGGCTCTGATACCAATTGTTGGAATAGTCCCAAAGGATAACTGAGAGGGGGGGGGGGGGGGCGTGAATCAGTTATCAACTATTTTAATTCTTTTCTTCACTTATATATAAATTAACATAAAGAAAATGCACATTTAGATAACACAATAGAGAACACAACAATTTTGGTTACAGGGAAACCAAATAGGTAAAAATTGTGGTGGGAATGAGCACCCACAAAGAACTATACTTGAGTATAGTTATCCCTGTGAGGAGATCTTGTAACCCTATTAGGAGTTGTTCTTTACAATGCAATAAGTACAGTGACCCGGTTAAGGGTCTGACCTTGTTAGGAGTCTTTTACAAATAACCCTGTTAAGGGTGAGGACTCACTGTCCAAAAGCTCACTGCTAAAATGATGAAGGCTGCAACCTTCAGTAAAATAGATATGCACTATATCTGATAAATGAACTGTTTGAGTAGACCTACTATCTTGATTAGTTCCAGTGTGTTTTATACTTCCACTTCTTCTACACATATATATTTTCTTGATGAATGAAATGTCTCTACTGTCCCACAACAACGGACATTCTGTTCTGTACTTTTTCTATCACTTTTCTTATTATTCACACTTAGAATTCACCAAATGAACTACTATAAGTATCTTCCCAAAAGATGTGATCTTGGTCGGCTTTAGGAGTCCCTTCAACACTTCTTTAGTCAACCTCATAAAGCACACAACCTGATTAGAATCACGCAACCCAAACTGAATAGACATGATGCTTCACAAAGTTGGCTCCACCAAATTAACTGCAACTTCACGATTTAGATAGAACACATTTGGCGCCTTTAGATAATTATCTTTAACTCATAACTAAAAATGAATATAGACACGCATATCCCAAAGATAGGCACAAATCAAGAAGTAATGTAATTATGTTGACTCTTCACAGATAATCTTGAGTCACTGCAACTGTCATAACTGATTAACATAACTCAACTAAAACTTCATATCTGACTCGGTGTGAATGCACATAGCATCTAGAACATGTATACATCTTAGAAGTAAACATGCATAGCTATAGAACATCTGTACTGATAATTATATATAGAACACCGTTGTGTATTATATGTTGTCATCAATGACAAACATACAATCAATTATTCGCATAGAAGCAAATCTCCAACATAGATTTCCAATTGCTAGAATACAAGACTTGATGGATTTCTTGGGGGGTGCTAAGCACTTCTCTAAAATTGATTTAAAGAGTGGGTACAATCAAATTAGGATGAAAGAGGGTGATGAGTGGAAGTCTGCATTTAATACTTCAGAGGGGTTGTATGAATGGTTAGTGATGCCCTTTGGGCTTACCAATGCACCAAGCACCTTTATGAGGGTGATGAATGAAGTCTTGAAGGACTATACAGGAGTTTTTGTAGCTGTCTATTTAGATGACATCCTTATATTGAGTAAAACCAAAGAGGATCATATGAAGCACTTGGAGTTAGTGTTGAAGAAGATGCAGGAGGAGAAACTCACCATAAACCTTGAGAAGAGTGAGTTCATGAAAGAAGAGTTAGTCTATCTTGGCTTTGTAGTTTCCAAGGGTGACTTGAAAAGGGATAAAGAGGAAGTAGAGGCTATCTTGAACTAGCCTACTCCTAATATAGGGAAAGAAGTTAGGAGATTCCATGGATTAGCCCAATTCTATAGGAAGTTCATTAGGAGATTCAGTGAGATTTGTGCTCCAGTCCTAGAGAATATAAAAGGAGTACTAAAAACAAAGTTTGTGTGGACAAAGGAAGCTAATGAGGGGTTTGAGAGGTTAAAGAAGGAAGTATCTACTTATCCTATATTGTTCTTACCTAGTTTTGACAAAGCATTCATTGTTGAGTGTGATGCAAGCATCATTGCAGTAGGAGCTGTCCTAAGCCAAGAAGGTAGGCCTGTGGCCTTTTTCAGTGAATGAATAAATGAGGATAAGTCTAGGTAATCTTCCTATGACTTGGAGCTATATGATCTTGTGCAAGCCTTAAAGAAGTGGAGGCATTATCTATTGCCTAAAGAATTTTTTGTCTTTACAAATAACCAAGGAATGAGTTACATATACACTCAAGACAAGCTTAGCTTGAGGCACATAAAGTGGATGGAATTCCTACAGTCATATACCTTCACTATAAAGGATAAGAAGGGGGTGAAAAACAAAGTTGCAGATTCCCTTAGTAGGAGACTACTCACCATCCAAGAGATTCAGTTGAAAACTACAGGATTTTATGGTTTTAAGGACCTATATGAGGGAGATACAAATTTCTCAGAGGTATACAAGGTGTGTCAGAATTTTGAGAATCACTTTCATAGAGAGTTTGCTGAGTATACATTGTAGAATGGGTTTCTATTCAAAGGCAAGCAACTTTGTGTTCCAAAAGGCTCAATGAGGGAGAACCTCATATAGGAAAAGCATAATGGAAGCCTAAGTGGACACTTTGGACTAAATAAGACATTGGACCTAGTGGAAAGGTTCTATTGGTGGCCAAAGATGCAAAAGGAAGTGAGAATATATGTGGAGCAGTGTGACATATGTTAGAAGGCTAAAGCTACTTCATCAAATGCAAGACTTTACCAGTCATTACCCATCCCAAGTAGACCTTGGGAGTGCATAAGTATGGAAATCATAGTGGGGTTACTTGGGAATCCAACTGGTTTAGACAGTGTATTTGTAGTGGTAGACAAGTTTAGTAAAATGAGCCACTTCATACCATGCAAAACAAAACATGATGCCAACCATATTGCCTACTTGTTTTTCAAAGAAGTAGTAAGGATTCATGGCCTACCAATAAGCATTGTTGCAGACAGGGATGTGAAATTCATGGGTCACTTTTGGAAGACCCTATGGAAGAGACTACGCACAAATATGTCTTAGGGATCTGCCTATCATCCCCAAATAGATGGGTAGACTGAAGTGATCAATAGAGTTCTTGGGAACTTGCGTAGATGTATGACAAAGGAATATGGAAAAGGATGGGAGCAAGTTATTCCACAGGAAAAATTTGCCTATAATGATAGCACAAATAGGACTATAGGAAAATGTCCATTTGAAATTGTGTATGGGACACATCCAAGGGGTGTGATGGAGCTTAGAGACCTCAAAGGATATGAGGGAGTTAGTGGGAATGCTGATGATTTCGCACAATCAATGAAGGAAGTTAATGAACAAGTGAAAAAGAACTTAATGGAGGCCAATCAAAAGTTGAAGGCAAAAAGAGATGAGGGAAGAAGAGATTTGCAGTTTGAAGTGGGAGAGTTAGTAATGGTATTCTTGAATAAGGAAAGACTACAAAAGGGGACACCTAGTAAGATATAGATGAAAAGAATTGGACCTTGCAAGATATTGGCTAAGTATGGGCCTAATGCTTATAAGGTGGAGTTGCCCAAGGAGATGTCAATTTCTCCAATCTTCAATGTGAAATATTTGATCAAGTATAAGGGGCCAGATATGAATGAGTTGCAGTACAGTACAGAGGTACATAAGGACATGGGAGAGTTCAAGACTCTAGAACAAGTCAAGCCACAAGTGGAGAAGATATTGGATTCAAGGGTGAAGAAGAAGACAAGACACAAAGTCTATATGGAGCATCTAGTAAAGTGGAGACAACAACTAGAGTCAGAAGCCATTTGGATAGCTGAGAGTGACTTTAAGAAGCATGGAATCAGTGAGGAGTTCCTGACAGCATAGGTACCTTGACTTTCTTGTTGTAGGGGGAGGATGGTGCAGGAGCACCCTTCTTTAGTGAGATCTTAAGACATTTTGGCTTGTAGGCTGGTATGGAAAACCATCCAAGAATAAGGAATAATATATAAAGTCCCTAACTTGTGTTTTGAAGTGTGGTTAGTGTTAGGAAAGGTTAGGGTTTGATGTTGTTAAGTCTAGTTGATTCTAGGGGTCTAGAACCTAGAAGTCAACTCAAAATTCAAAGGGTTGACCAAAGTCCCAAAGTGAGAATATTTTTAAGGTTTTATTGTTTTCTAGTAATTTGAGGTCAATTGGTAACATTTGGAACCAATTAGGACACTCAAAATGTGAAAATTGTCATTTTGACAAAAAGTTGTCATGACAACATTTCCTAGTTTTTAGGAATCAACACTTATGGTGCCCAAATCCATACCAGAGGGTCTAAACATGTGGGATAGAGGTATATAAGGTATTTCCAACCCTAATTTGACATTTAGATTTGATTGTGTACAAACTGGTCTTTGTAAAAAGAGTAATTTACTGTGTAATTAAGTGACAGAGCCATCATCCACCACTTGATTGGATTGAATGGATTGAATTAATGAATGATAGTGTCTGAAATGTAGTTTCTAATATCTTTGTGGCATTAGTTTAGTAGATTTTACTTTTTGGTTAAGCTTTGTTTAAATTAATGCATTTTGTAAGTTCATTGGCCAGTTTTGGTCCAGTTATGTAAAGAATGGGTTTCATTGGTGTTCCCGTGGTTCAAACTCCATGACCACTTGGAATACATTAGATCCTTGTATATAATTTGTACATATGGCTTGTGGAGTGTGTGAGTGCAGAGGAAGATTGAAAACAATCAGGCCCTAGGCGAGTACTAGCTATTCTGGCTAGGGTTACTGAGCAGTGCATCAACAATGGAGGTTGCAAGATGATTGGTATGTGCCAATCAGTGATAGGAGAGTGTAGAGGAATGAGGTGAAGACCTTTCTATGGAAGGAGGAGTTATGAGGAGCTTATTATATCAGTGGAAGAAGATCAAGAAACCAGACCAGTCTTCATGCCCTATAAATCCTTATTTTTAGGGGTTTGGTAAAAGTCCATTGTACAGACAGAGTTGAGACCAGGGACCTAGAAAATACTAAAGGGGAAGGAAAACCCACAAAGAATATGCAGTTTTTTTCTAGGGTTGTTAAGGGGTTTTGGTAGGAAAATCACATTTTCGGTGGTTAGGAGGGCTAATTGGCCTAAAAGGGCTACAAGGCCTAATAGACTTGATTCTTGGAACTCGATTGGAAAATGGGTGCAAGATCCACAAAATTGAATCCAGAGAAGTTGGATTAGACCTAAGGGGAGTTGGGAAACCAATCCTTAAGGATTTGTTACCATTGGAGTGGTAGGAGGCTAGTGAAGCCATGGATGTAAGAAAGCTATGGAGAAGAGAATAGAGAGGAGTTTGAAGTTGGTGGTAAGTTCTTAGGGAGTTAGGGAAGAATTCTCTAGTTATGGTAGAGAAAGAGACCCTAAAGAAGACAAAATGAAGGTATTGGAGAGAGCTTGAAGGCTCTAGAAGAGGATCTCCCCATCACCTCCTCATTAAACTGAATGTTCATCCTTTCATCCATTTTAGGAGGTATATAAATTAGAGATCTACCCTTGTTGTGAGGAAAAATACCTAATCTAAATGCTATATTACCAAAGATAGGACCTTGATAAAACTCTAATTTAATAAGGTATGTATCACTTTTAGTAATTAATTCTATAGATTTTAATTAGGTTAGATTAATATCTACATCTACTAGCATTTTTACATCAAAAGAAAATGTCCAGTTTTCTTCCAACCCAATAAAACATCCCAATTCATCTCCTAACCTGAATAGCACTTGGGAATGCATAAACTCAACTGGTAAATTTATAAATCTTACCTATTTTGACATATTTTTGAATTTATATTGACTAGGGTTAAATTTAGGTTTTCATTCAATGAATTCAAAGTGCTAGATCCTCGATTAAAGATATAATCCCGATTTAACAATTTAGATTTTAGGGTTTTATTTCTAAAATCGATATACAAGTTTTTTATAGGGAGAATGGTAATACTTACTGGGCTCGCGTATGCCTATTCCCGCCAACTGGAAATACTTTCAATAGGTTGTCCGTTTCCACACCATTTAGCAAAAAGACCATATTTTCTGCACTGTTCCCTCAAACCCTTGGTATAACTTCTTTTCATGACCATGACGTTGGAATCTCTTCCATAGTCTATGGCTCTAGGGTTTGCATCTCACATCTTGTTTTTCTAAGGTTATTCCTTGGGCATGTGATTCCTATTGTATTATCCCACTCGTTGATTAAGAGAATACACGGGTTTCTGGCACCCTAAATTTCCACGAGTCTTAGAAATCAGTTTTCCATGAACTTGAGTTTTAATACCAGGGGCTGGTTTTACAGAACCCTTCACACAGTTTGGAGTGACAAAAATATGTTATGAGAAGAGAGGCTTGGAGGATCATACCATAATCATTCTTTTAGAGTAGGAGGGGGAGGGTTCCTTCTCCCAAGTGCCACTCGATTTGCTCCTGAGGCAAATTCTGGTAACCCAGAAGTGATTAACATTACCCATATTAACAAAGCCTTTTTTTCATATCGGTGGCTAGCACACCTTCCCTCCATGACCCTGAATCTCTCCATTCTTCTGGTATTCCTTCTTTTCACAAATTTTCACCCATGGTAATGTGAAGGGGAACCCTACACCCATGGTAAAACCCTAATTTTTTATTTATGTTCGCATTCACAGGAAAGTAAGAGCTTGAGTATACTTTTAGTCAAAATATTATAAATAAATATAATATTATAAATCATTATTATATATATACACCTCTATTTAAAATTGCATGTTTAAAATACACTATAAATAAAGAATCAATTTCTTTAAATTAAAGTTTAGTTCCCTTTTATTAAAATCTAAAGTTTCACACGAGTTCTTAAAGAGAAAAGAAAAGCTTTTAATTTAGAATAACGTTAAAGTTTTATAGTTTAGTTTAGAAACTCAAGCAAATGAAGTCAAATTGAATTTTGAATTATCAAGGCAAGGCAAGGTGGCATAGAAGCCCATTTTTTAAGGCATGCTTAGTGAATGATAAAATATTATTTGAACTATAGTAATATTTTACTTGAAATGGTATTTTTTTAGTTTAGCAAAGTAGAGCATTTTCCCCATGTTTTACCGACTAACCATCATTCTCTTACACATGTCACCAAGGAAAGGGGAGACTAAAAGATTAACTGCATCAACATAGAGGAATATCCCATGTCTTCAAACTTAACTCACATATTTTTACTTTATAAGTATTACTTAAAATCAAATTTATTAATATGGGAAAAGTCAAAGCTAAGTCATGTGATGATTTTTAAACAAAAAATTAAACTTTAACTTGAATGGAAAAAGCAAGTAAATAAAGATATAAACCTTAAATGCATGAGTTGAATATTCCTATGGACAATAGTAGGTGATAGGTGATACAAGTGTGAGCTGCATAAAAGATTGATGTTGACCTATGTCTACTACATGTTGTATGTCATGATTAGCTCTTGTACATGACTGATGCTAGTCTATATTTATGTTGTATGTCATTCTAGTTAGCAATTCTATAGACTGGACTATTGTTGGGCTATGTATGTTGTATGTTATGAGTCAACAATTAGTGTTAATTTGGTGTCTACAATTGCTTTCTCTCGCATTT
>MU220620.1:183959-221108 GCA_018584345.1 Thuja plicata | reverse complement strand
TATATATATATATATATATATATATATAATGTGTTTTAATGCAAATTTTTATTTTCATTGTTAGATATAAAAGATAAATTTAATCTCTATTTTAAGTTACACAAGTAAAATCTTCTATTATCTTTTATCTTTCTTATAAATGCAATATAAATACGTATGTTGTATACCAATTGTATGTTAGAATAACTGAGAGGGGGGGTGAATCAGCGGCCTTAAAAATAATTCCAATAATCCAACCAAAACTTATATCACAAATATAATATCCTATAGTTATCTTTCAGTCCTTCAAGATGTATGCCTTATGTAATTCTAACCAATTTATACTACTCGGTGAATATACTGTTTATCTTTTCCTTAGCCTTTACCAAGTAGTAGTAATTAAACTTAGTGTTTACCAACCAATCTAGTTTTACTAATGTGTAAAGCAAAACATCAAAGCAATGAACCATATACACATTTGACACTTACATTTTAACGTGGAAACCCTGTTAAGGGAAAAACCACTTGGGACTGATAACCCAAAATTTTCACTCTTCTGAAGTGAGCTTGGTGAAGAGCCAACCCTGTTAAAGGTTACAAACACAGTGTTAAGTGTGACCTTGTTAGAGGATTCAAAACTAACATTTTATCATTTGACCTAGCATTCACTATGTTGTCAACATGAAAACCTTTTGATACTCTTGAGTATCTCAATACAATAAGGATGGTTAAACCCCACTCGGTTAAGAGATTTTCTAAATCAATGGTTAAACTGAAAGAATAAATGATTTGTTCAATAATACAACTTTAACTTGCAGATTTTTAGATCTATTGTTAGTCCACAAAATACCTCTCTGATCAATATGCTCTTCAATTCCTCTTCTCCCCTCTTTCTTCTTTCTGCTTGGTGAATGCTCTTGCTTCTGTTGCTCGGTGTTTGCATAATTCTTGGCTCTGTTCTTCAGCCTATATGATCAGATCTGCATGAAGACTTCTATCTTCACCAGAATTATATTCAACATTCCTCTTTTCATAATGAATTCATTGTCTCTTTATATAGATATTATTTCACCATTCAATCTCCTTGTCTTTCTTA
Organism: Thuja plicata; assembly: GCA_018584345.1. Taxonomy (NCBI): domain Eukaryota; kingdom Viridiplantae; phylum Streptophyta; class Pinopsida; order Cupressales; family Cupressaceae; genus Thuja; species Thuja plicata. Next base: position 220,033 of record MU220620.1, on the reverse strand, counting down.
TTCTTGACGTAGATTGCTTCTTGGTCCTCAAATCTCGCCATGCATTGCTTTAATCTTTAAATCTTTGCTTTAGTTATCCTGTAGATTTCTTCATGACAACTGTGAATAAAACTAGCTTTAAATCTCCTTCTTATCCTGAGTTCAACTGGTCAATGGAAATAAAGCAATCAATCAATTAACTCTCAATGTAGCTCCTGCCAGCTAAGTGTTTTTTCATTTTCTCACTCTAGTTGATTTTGGTCATCAACTCTTAGTTTGCTCAGTCATTGACTCTAGTTGTCCTCGGGCATCAACTTTAGTTCTGCTCAGTGAGCACTTCAATTATGCTTGGTGTTATGGTGCTCGGTATACACTATGACTGCTTAGGGTTCTCTATCCATCAGTGTGCATTGTCCGTCTGTGTTTAGAGTCACTCGGTGTACACTAGCTTTACATATTTTACCGATAACATAAACTTTATCTCTTTGGTTTCTTGAAGTCTATGACAATATGTATATGACCAATCATAACATATTAAGTTGAAATCAATGACAACATAATACATTAACTGATTTAATGTCTTGCATTTACTTTTTGCAGCTTGGTGATCATCAACTTATCATATTCAAACATTTAATCAGTTATAGTTCATCAATTGCTCTCTTTGGCATTGATGACAACATACTATCAAAACAATATGAATTATGCCATAACACACCAAAATTATTTTTCTATAACCAATACACATATCTGAGTCTTGGTAAGATCTTCTAGTTTAGATTTGATTCTTGCAAAGTGCTCTCCCTTTGTTGTAGAATCTCTTCTCCCTTTTTTGGATAAATATGTAGTGTTTAACTTTTCTCTGTTTCTCTCCCTTGGATGGATGGTTGTTTCTTTGAATATTTTTTGGATCTTTTCTCTCCCTTTGACTGATGTTATTCTTCTTGATGGATATTTCACATTAATCTCTCTCCTTTTGTATGGTCATGATATGATATTTCATTATTGGATATCTCTCTCTCTTTGACAGCAATGCCAAACAAAAATATATCATTGAATATCTCTCTCCATCAGCAATACAACTCTGTAGTAGCTAATAATATCTCTAGTGTGCAGTTCAGATAAGTACCTTTTGTACTAGTTTTTCATTGCAGTCCATTTCTAAGCTTGCATCAAGATGATTGATCTTCTGATAATGTGTAGGCTGATGTAGCCTCCAAGTCATCTTAGTGACCAATAGACAAGGGTCGGACCCCTAGTCTATTCCTCAGGTACTCAAATGTATCTTTTGGCAATGGCTTTGTGAATTTGTCTGCTAACTGTTCTTTTGATTGTACATATTCCAGTATCACCTCTTTCTCTTGTACATGTTCCCTCAAGTAATGATACTTAATAGCTATGTGCTTTGTCTTAGCATGCATAATAGGGTTCTTTGGAATGTTTATAGCACTTGTATTATCACAATAGATAATCACTGGGTCAAGAATTTCCATATTCATACCTTTCAACAGTTGCTTGATCCATGCAATGTTAGAGAAATTTGTAGAAGCAACCACATATTCTACTTCTGCAGCTGACTGAGATATGCATCCTTGCTTTTTACTTAACCATGTGACAAGTCTTTCACCCATAAAGAATGCTCCTCATGTTGTTCTCTTTCTATCATCTACGTTTCCAGCCCAGTCAACATCAGTATAAACTTGCAGTTCAAATTTGCCTTCTTTATTATACCACAAAGCATAGTCTTCAGTATTCTTCAGATATCTCATAATTCTTTCAACAACAGTCATGTGTGATGCCTTGGGATTAGAAAAGAATCTTGCAACTATACCAACTGCATGTGCTATATCTGGTCTAGTATGTACAACATACATTAGTTTTCTAATCATAGATTTGTATAAGGTCTGATTTACCTCAGTTGTCTTGTCTTCCTTTGTCAATTTGCATCCTATTTCCATAGGTGTTCCAACTGGTTTGGAGTCCTCCATTTTGAATATCTTCACAACTTCTTTGATGTATTTTGATTGTGTGATGTAAATGCCTACATCCTATTGTACAATCTGTAGACCAAGATAAAATTTGATCTATCCAAACATTGACATCTCAAATTCTTTGCTCATTTCATCAGAAAATGATTTTCATAGAATATCATTACCTCCAAATATGAAATCATCAACAAATATCTCAGCAATCAAAATCTTATCATCAGTATCTCCTTTTAGATACATATTACTATTATCACTTGTTCTAATGAATCCAATACTAATGAGATAAGAGTGAAGTCTTTCATACCATGCTCTCAATGCTTGTTTCAATTCATACAAGGCTTTGTGTAGTTTACATACCATGTCCCTCTTTTTAGGATCAAAAAACCCTTCAGGTTGTTCAATGTATACCTCCTCTTCTAGTATTCCATTTAGAAATGCAGATTTTACATCCATTTGGTATAATTTGAATCCTTTGAAGGCAACATAAGCAAGTATAATTCTTACTCCTTCTAGTCTAGCAACGGGTGCAAAGGTTACTCCATATTCAATACCTTCTTCTTGTGCATACCCTGTTCATACCAGTCTTTCTTTGTTCCTTGTGACTTCTCCATTCTCATTTAGTTTGTTTCTGAATATCCATTTGGTACCAATGACATTTTTGTCACTCGATCTAGGTACTAATGTCCATGTGTTTTTCTTCTCAATATTTTCGATCTCTTCATTCATTTCACTAACTCATTCTTTATTATCAAGTGCATTATTAACAGATTTAGGCTCAAAATCACAAATGAAACATCGAGTGTTAAGTGACTTACTTCTTGTTCTCATTCTAGCTCTTTTGTCTCAAATGATTTGGTTTTGTGGATGGTATCTTCTGACATATTTGGAAAGAACAAGTTCAGATCTCTGTTCATCATTTTGATCTTCATTGTGATCGTCATCACTTAGGTCAGCATTGTGATCATTTTCCTAATTTTTGGTGTGTGTAGCTTGTTGCTCAGTTGCATTGTTCTATCGCTCGGTAGTGTTACACTGTTTCTTGGGCATAGTGTTAGGTTCTTCAATGTAGACAAATCTGTTGTAATATTCCGGTTCCTTTCTTCTTTCCTCATCATTTTTCTTAGCAAATTTATCCACTTTAACATTTGCACTTTCAATGATTTTGTTAGAGGATTTGTTAAGACATTTATAAGCTTTTCTTTTGGTAGAATATCCTAGAAATATTCCTTCATCACTTTTGGAGTCAAGGTTCCCATTTCTATCATCTTTCAAAATATAACATTGACTTCCAAAAATTCTAAAGTAACTCACATTTGGTGTGTATCCATACCATAGCTCATAAGGTGTCTTATTGGTGTCTTTCTTTAATTGAACTCGGTTAAGTGTATAGACAACAGTACTTACAACTTCTCTCCATAATATTTGTCTGATGCCTTTTTCAATCATCAGTGTTCTGGCACAATCAACAATTGATCTATTCCTCCTTTCATCAATCCCATTTTTTTGTGGTGTTCTCGATGCAGAAACCTATCTTGTAATTCCATGCTCATTACAAAAGTTAGTGAATTCATCAGAAATAAATTCTCCTCTCTATTCGATCTTAGACATTTCAGTTCTTTTCCACTTTTCTTTTCAACTATAGCTTTATACCATTTAAACATCTTAAATTCTTTTGATTTATCTTTAAAGAACATGACAATCATCACCCTAGAATAGTCATCAACAAATAGAATGAAGTATCTATCACCATAATATCTCTTTGTTCTCATTAGTCAACATAAGTCACTATGGACTAGCTCTAGAATAGCATTAGATGTGTAGGTTTTGTTCTTGAAACTAGACTTTGTCATTTTTCCTTTTTGACAATTCTTACACATGACATGGTCGGGTTTTGACATGCTTGGTAAGCCTCTTACTTTACTTTTCTTTCTTATCATAACCATGTTGTCAAAATTCACATGACATAACCTTTTATGCCATGTTGGTGAATAGATTTGTCTCCACCTTAATCAAATTCTATATTGAATCTATGCACTTTTGAAGATAAATAATCCTACAATAGTTGAGTAATTATGGGATAATTGCTTCTCTCTGAATTAGGAAAGGTACAACTCCCTCTTAGATATATCAAATGAATTTCCAAACTAAACACTAACACATGTACTTTTAACTTGAAAGAACATAAGGATCTCTCGAATACTCTTAGGTATCGAGGAATTTTCCAGGGATTTCAAACATAGAATTAAAAAGCTAAAGAAAAGTACAGTTCCTTCAACTATCTTAAAATTAATCTCTTACAAAACTTAGAAACAAGAATTATATGGAAAGATGGATGATTGCCACATATTTACGATTAATACAGAGCAAGGAATATATTAATTTACAATGTAATCATTATACCATGAGTTCAAATACACAGATTCAAACTAAGCTTTGCATTAAAGTGTTATGCTTGTACAAAACAAAGTGTAAGACAAATGTAGATTAATTCAATTCTTTAAAACAGTACTGAAAAAGATTCTAAACTAAGGGTAAATCCAAAAAATCTAACCCTTTGAAAGTCTTTTGCCCCAGCATATATAGTTTTGTGATCCCGAGAGGCCTCCCTTAAAACTCGTCCTCTCAGATCAACTGAAAAGGAACAGTTACAAACCGGTCACTAAAAAGAGTAACAATTTAAAGACAACTATCCCATAACAAAATATAACTTAAAACATAAAAAGACTTGCATGATTTCAGCTACTTGTCCTCAGATATGGCTTCTCAAACTGGCTTCTAGCTCCTGAATGTGCTCACCGGCTCCTGAATTGGATGAGAATGTAAACTCTTCAGATGAGTCAGCTTGGCTTGACATCCACTATTTTCCCACTTAAGCTCCCAAATATTCTCTAACTATCTGGGTAACTATCCTCTGTTCAGGTACAACATGTATTCTACGTTAGCTATCTTAGTGAAATCCTGAGCCGTTGGTTCTTCTTTTTCCAGGATATTATTCATAGCATTCTCAAAGCTCTTGATCATGGTATCTGCATTTGTGTTTCCTTCTTCAAACTAAAGAATACCTAATGGATTAACCACTTTGATATCTTTCAATGCATTAGTGTGCATTTCTTTGATTGCTTTTTTTATAGCATGCATGCTCGATGCTGCAATTCTGAACAAGGTACCTTTCTAGCTCAAATTCTTCTTCAATATGAATAGCATGCAAGTATGTACCATCTTCATCAGATTTTCATCACTCTTTATTCCTCTATCTCAATAACCTGAGATACGATGGTTGTGCACTTTTCTTCGTCTAACTCCCATCCTGAAATTAAAGTTTGAACCTCTCCAATCAGCGCTTCTTCTTCTGCATAGGTCGCAATAAACTATTGAATGAACTTTTTCCCTTCCAAAATAACACCGCCAACCCAATTTTTCATTTCTTCCATTAGGGATCTGCCTTGCTACATCTGCTTCAATAGTTTCTTACTATCCGCTGAATTGGGATCAAAGTCTTGCAAAGATTGAGCCAGAGGTAGTGCCCCAACATTTTTGAGTGAGCTAAGGAACTCAGCCATTGTAACCATGAGCTGTTTAAGTTCACATTTTTCCTTGCCATATTTTTGAGATTGGCCAAGCATGTGGTCTGCTGAAAATTTGAACAAGTGGTCCCGAGTATCTTTGTTCAGTACACCGAACTCCATCTTTGTAACCTTGAAATCTTCTACTGCAGGTTCATGAACCCCTTCCTTTTTCTTGAAAGTTGCAATCTCGGTGGTTACCTTCCCTGTAGTTGGATCTGTAGTTAGCCTTGCATTAATTTTAACTCTCTTTGCATTTGGGGCATGGACAACATACTTGGTAACTATCTATTTGACTAGTAAGGAGACTGGTTTAAAGCTGCATTTTCTATTCATTGAATCTGTCAACCAAGGGGGAATTGTACGTCAATATCAATATAGCTAGAATCTAGAGAAGCCATTTGTGTTCGACCTTCAGACTTGGTTCTCGACCTTGTCCATGGTGTAGTAGGATGCCCACTGGAGGTTACTTTATTTTTGGATGGAGGAATATTACCTGCATGAGTGATTAAGATGGAAGCACTAGAGGGATTAGGTAACACTTCAACTAAGACAAAACTTGCATTAGATTTCTTAGGAGATGTAATCCTTATTCTATCTTATTTTCTCTTTTTAATCAGAAATCTGTGTAGGCTAAAATGAACCTAGCCCTTAATTTGGTGTCCTCCTCTTCTTCCCTTTTCTAGTCTACTTCTGGAAAAGCCTCTGCATTTGAACCATCAAAGTCAGGTTCAATGATTTTAGAATTATCTTCATTCACGCCAGCTACGTTAAACTTCAGATGCAGGTTTTTGATCTGGGGGATCAATAATCTGGAATGATCCCTCTTTTTAATTGCCTCTTCATCGCTGATATCTTCCCATAAATCTTTAATATGTGGGTTTAGTTTTGACTGGATACTCAAGTTTAAAGCCTTTCTTACAAATCCTTTATTGTCGAACCCTCTCCTTGGTTCATAAAATTGCATGTGAAAACCCACCAAGTTACTGCCTATCACTGAGGCGTCGATCATATTCTTGGATGTCATAGTTCCAAGTTTAATCGGGAAAATAGAATCCCATTTCTCCTCTGGAAGATTATTGTTTTTATCACTATGATTATCTTTCTAGAAACCTCTGCTAAAATCAAACAGTCAAAGTTGAACCTTGGCAATTTAAGGGGTTCTTCATCAAAACCCCCAACTCTCACATAGGTGAACCACGAAAAATGAATATAGAAACTACCGAAACGTTGAACAAGTTTCTATGCTTATGGGGGAATTATTTGATTTGAGGTTCTAGCTAATTGGTAACACAATTTTCTGAGGAAGACATCATGAACTCTTCTACAGTCCTCTAAGACTCTGTCTTTCCTCAACAAAGGGCAATATTAAAAAATGCTTATGTCTTCACTCCATTATTCATGGGGAATCCCGACAAGATCTTGAGTGCATATAAGATAGTATATCAAGTACGAAGACATGTAAAATTCCTTTTGTATCTCGTGTGCCAGTTTGAGCTGGTATCTGAGTGAACTTGAAATCATTTCAGCCCAGTCTAGACTTTGCTTCCCTTCCAAAACAATCTCTATGAAGTAGTACATCCATTCTTTGAAAAGGAGGACTTGCTCTGACCCTTTCACCCTATATAAAAAAACCATTATATCATGAATGTGGGGTTTCATATGGTCTTTGGTAAAAAACTTGGGCAATTTGGACCCTCCCCTATATTTGATTCAGTCCACTTACGTGCAATATTATTACGCTTCTTGTCGCTTCCTTCCTAAAATTGAGCAAGTGACTATCACTAGGTTGGGGTAAAGATGGAAAAAGCCTCATCAGGAAGCTTGAAAATTGACATTATTGTCTCTCTGTTTATAGCCAAAATACTTCTTCCTTCATTATCTAACACTCTCTTTGACTTGACATCATAGTGGTTTATGCATTGCCAAACTAACTCCAGACTTATCATAGCTAGGGGAAAAGCAGTGGCTTGAAGCAAGCCGCTAGACATGAGCTCTAGAGTATGTGTTTTTTCTACATAAATTCTCAAATTTTCTATCATCCCTTCTAATTCAACTCCCAAAAAATTGGTGTCTGTGATTACCAGAGCTCTACACTCCAGGTTCACACTATTTCCAAAGAAATGCATGCTAGACCTCATTTTCCTTTCCCAAAACAAATAAAGAACTGCAATCTCCTGAAAACACACTACCACACAGAAAATAGGAGGCAAAAGGAGGCTTTTCAGTGTTTACTTATACATTGTCAACTCAAGAAAAAAAAAACCTCTGTGCTTCACAGCCGAGACTCCACAACCTAGCTCCGAAAAAAAATATGCTGAAGGACATAATTTAAAGAATTCTCACCCTTCTAAAATATAACTGAAGAGATGAATATTAAATGTGACATGTAGGCTATCATGGAGTGAATCTGATGATGTGACGTTTGGTGATTACTTTGTTTAATCAAACCACTTAATTCATCATTACTTTCCATTTAATGCAACTACTTCACTCACGCTGAAATAACATTCACCTTAACTCATATCGTGATCTCAGATTTCCCTCATGGCTACCATCCCTTCAAAGATGATTGTACCATCATTTCAATAATTAATACGCTGACATGTCATGTCACCTGTCACCTCAGCTGTCACATCAATCTTTAAGCCTGCTGAATCTTCCTTTGAACTTATTTGAACTACTTCGAACCGAGGTTGGAAGTGGTTCGCTGTCGCAGCATGATGTAGCATGGGTCCCACCTGCAATCACCGATGTCAGACCAAAATCTTTGATTGAGCTACTTTGAACTACTTCAAACCGAGGCTTGAAGTGTTTCAAAGTGGTTCATGAAAAATCAATAACTGCTAACACTTGGCCGAGAAGAGTTGACTTTGATAAGACGGGTTCATGAAACATTGAGGCAATTAACTCAAAGGCAAATCCAACATTGAAAGCCTCTTTTAACATGAACTCTTTTTGTAAAAGGAGGAAACCGTGCAAGATTTAAATATACCAAAAGGGTCAACGACACTTTTACCATGGCGACTCAAATAGACCCTAACACTGGCTCTGTCTGGGGGACTGCATGTTGCCAAAAACGCAGAGAAATCTAGATTAATGGTTTCACAAAAACAAGAAGGGAAAGAAATGACACACGTGACTACACTTAAGGAAAGAGAGAACGATAAGTACTATGTATAGGGGGACTCAGAACAACATTACAACTTGAACAATTTGAGGTCCTTCTTGTTATAAGTGAAAGGAAGATTAATACCATCAGGGTAGGACAAAAAAAATTGTTAGAATCAATTTATTTTGAAATGATGAACGAGCCTTTCCATAAAGACTCAAACTTCCCATGAGATCCCTTAGGCGCCCTCCTCTTATCCCACAACAAAACTTTGTCCCCTTTCATAAATTTATGTGTACGAGCTCTCATGTAAAAAAACTTTCTTGATTTTCACCTGGTGCCCTGTAATGTGATCTACCATATCATTTCTTTCTTCCTCCAACTTATTCAGGTACATGATGCACTTTTCCAGAGAACTTTGAAAATATTGATCTTTGATCACTGATTGCATCTTGGATTTAGATAATTCCAAAGGTTAGGATACATGAGCCCCAATCCCATATACGAGGTCAAAAGGAGCCATGCCAATAGCTCTTTTGGGAGTATCCTATCAGCCCATAAGGATTCATGCAACTTCTTATGCTAATCTCGAGGATTGTCATCCAACAAATTCTTCATTATAGCTATAAGGTTCTTATTGATGGACTCTGCTTGGTCATTTCCCTATGGAAAATAGTTAGACGAGTGGGCTAAAGATATCCCATGCTCATAAAAAAAGGTCAAGATCTCTTCTAAAGAAAAATATGTAGCATTATCTGCTACCACCTTGACTAGTATCCCAAACCTGATGAAGATATGGTTCAATGAGAAATCACAAACAACTTGTGAATTTGCCTTCTTAGTTGGAATTGCTTCCACCCACTTGGTGAAGTAGTTAGTGGTAGTTAAAATATATGTGTGCCCTGTACTAGATGGAGGATTCAAAGGTCCAAAAAAATCTATTCCCCACTGTCTAAAGGGTTCATCTACTACCACCGGCTTGGGGGGTAAAGCTGCTAGTTGTGGGCGTCTAGCAAACAACTGACATTTTTCACAATTCTTAACGTAGAGAATATACATCTTTGAACATTCCCATCCAATAGAAACAGTTCCAAAGAGTTTTGAATGCAATGATGGTAGAGGAGTAGATCCCACCATAGGCTTCATCATGGAAATCCCTTAGTAGCTACTTCTGTTGGGCAAAATCCACACACCTAAGGCAAGTCCCTTAATACCCCTTTTATATTGCACATCTTGAGAGACTACATACTCGGAAGCTTTCAATCTTAGATTACGCCTTTCTTGGGGATTCAGGTATCTAGGGCATTCACCATAGGTGAGAAAGTATGTTACGTCTAAAAACCAGGGGTCAGTCAAACTTACTAATAATGCCATGTGGACTTCATTTTCCTCTTCTTTCACCGTTTCACCATTTTCTGCTATCAATTTACACAAACCTCGTCCCCTCACAAAATTTGTTGGCTTGATAGTTAAATCATGTTCCTAGATTTTAGCTATCCATACTATTCTATTATTCATCCTTATCTCCTTTTGGGTCAGGTCACTTTTAACAGTTGTTTCAGGGACATATAACATTGCATGAGAGTGTAATATATAGTACCTAAATTGCTTCACTTCTTTTACTACGAAAAATGCATGCTTCTAGATTTGAGAATACTTAAGTTCATGTTTCTTCATTGGCGTGCTCATAAAAGCAATGGGCGCCTCCTTCCCCTTTTCATCTTTTTGTGTCAAAATTCCAGACAAAGTATGCTACGATGCATAACAATAAATAATGAAGTCTCTTTTGAAATCTGGACTTATCAAGATAGGAGCCTGGGATATTGCTACCTTAATGTCATTAAAATATCTCCACCCCTCTTCACTCCACTTGAAAGGAAATTTATCACTCAGCATGTCTACCATATGCCTGGTAGTTTCTAAAAAATCTGGAACAAAGGCCCTTAAAAAGTTCACTTGGCCAAAGAAAGAATTTAGACCACTTCTACTGGAAGGAAAGTTGAGTTGCTGAATCACCTTGACCCTATTGGAATCAATTTTGATGCCTTCTTTTGAAACAATATTCCCTAACAATTTACCCTCCTCAACAAAGAAAACTGACTTCTTCAGATTTAGGGATATACCACGACTCCTGTATCTTTGCAACACTGTTTCAATGTCTCTCAAATGGGTATTCCTTCTTTTTGAATAGACGGTCAAGTCATCCAGATAAATTACAATGATCCTATTACAAAGATCCCCGAATGAGGAATTCATCACCCTCTGAAAAGTGGCACCAACGTTAATCAATCCAAATGGCATCCTGTTGTATGCAAAAGTACCCCAGGGATTTATAAAGGCTTTCTTATTCTGGTCCTCCTTTGCCACACTAATTTTATTATATCCAGAATAACCATCTATCATACACATTACCTCCGATCCTGATACATCCTAGAGGACATGTTCCATCACTAGTAGCGTGTAATTATCTTTAAGACTAGCTTGATTTAGATTCCAAATATCCACACAGATTCAGATTTCACCATTCTTTTTCCTCACAGGAACTATATTGGCAATCTAGGTGGAATGGTGAATCAGGTAGATAATCCCAACTTGCATCATCTTCTCCACCTCTTTCAATATGGCCTCATATACTTTTGGATTGTAATTCCTCATTTTTTTATGGAAGGGTGTTGTATCTAGCTTGAAATGAATATGATGTCTAAAATGACCACCTCTAAAGTTCTTAAGGTCTTCATACCCCCAAGAAAAAAATCTTTATATTCTTTTAGTATCTTCCTGAGATCCTCTTTCTCCTGCTGAGAACATGTCTTGCCTATCAAAATCCATTTAGGTTCACCTTCATCGCCTATATTGATTTTATCATACTCTTTAGAGTTATGAACATGGGATATCCTTTATTTCACCGTACTGTCATCTCTCCTTCGAAACAGATGTTCTAAAGAAACCAACCCTTTTGGAATTTTATTTCCTTTTAGTTGAATAATTCCATCATCTTCTGTAGAACCTTCACAGGCCTCTTTGCACTCATTTCTAGAACCTTCAAAGTAAACATTAGAAAAATTATTAACACATCCTAAGAAATCACTGAGTTAAGAATCGTTATCAAACACCTGCCAGTGCTCTATGTTATTTGGCACTTTTGGCCTATAAATCATTTCTATTCGGTAACTCTATGTTTTGAAATTTGGATGTGGCAAAAAAAATGAGGCTAAAACTGCTAAAGAATCTACTCTGGTATTGAGGATTTTGGGTACAAACTCTATGGAAAAGGCATTAAAAGACTCAAGTTCATCCCACACTAGATTTCTATAGTGCTTTAATTTCTCATTCTTGACCGAGAACTGCCCTCTTACTTGCTTCATAATAAGATCGTCATCACCTATGGAAATCAACTGCTTAACTCCTCTGAGACTTGCTTCTTCCACACCCAATAGCAATGCTTTGTATTTGGCCTTATTATTGGTATTCCTGAAATCTAGTTTAAAAGACAAAGGAATGCACTCTCCAACAGGAGGGATCAACACTACTTCAGCTCCTGATCTTAAGTTTGAATAGCTACCATAAAAATCCATTCTCCACAAATATTCTTCTTTCGAACCATCAACGACAGGTTTAGGTTCACTATCGGACAAAACCACATAATTACCGAAGTGACATTATCCAAAAAGGATATGAGCTTTGGGATTGCCTGAAGGAACTACTATATACTTGTTTTTGGGTTTGAGTTCAAGCTTTATTTTCTTCTTACCCATTGGGATAACTGCTTTGGGCCAATTCATCTTTATATTGCCCCCCATATCTTTGCAAAAGGTTCTACTAAGAAACATACCATAGCTGGCTAGAATATCTACCACTAGGATTGTCAATTTCAGATGCTTATCTGGACATGCAACAAGGACAGCTTGCGCATCTTTGACTTGACCCACCAAAGGCACTTGCTTCCCATCCATAGAATAAAAATGACCGAACATCTTGGTTAAGGTAAGACCAAGGGCTTTAGCAACTAGGATAGGCATTATATTGTCAAAGGCACCAGAGTCGATAATACAATTGCTAAGTTTCTTCCCATTCAACAGTAAAGAGATGTAGAAGGGATTTGGCTTCTTCTCTTCTATTTAATTTTATACAACATTAACATAAGGGAATTCTTTAGGTGTCTATGGGGTATCTTAAGACACAAATATGGGAGGTTCTTTGACTATGGTTGTTTCTCCTATTAGGGGTTTATTCAGCTGGGCATTCGGGCTAGATTCTCCTTTCACATACCTAACCAATTTTTCAAGATCCTTTGGGTTCATTCTTAAATATTCGGCCAAGGAGATGGAAATAGAGGTTGTTTTGCAAAATTTGACAAAATCGAAAGAAGGAGAAGGAGGTGTGTTACCTTTTGTAGGATTTTGATTTCCGGGCTTCTTGACCTTGATGAGGCATCACCACTTCTGGATTCTTTACATTTTGGATAACCATCGGATGTACCAGTGCTAGGAGAGAACTTCTGGTTCCTTTTATTTCTTTTAAGGAACATGCATAGATGATCTTGCAGAGTCGCCAATACTTTTCCGCCTCTGTCAGAGTCAGACTCATATTCCAGATAAAAAGATCTTGAATGCCCAATGTCGAAAGGAGTCTTTTCTTCTTGATATTATTCTATCCCAATGGTGTCTTTAGTTGAATTTATCTGAAGACACCTCAACTAGTCCAGACATGTTTCACCATCGTGATCAGTTGTCAAATGAAACAAACACATGGCTTATCTAGGTGTCGGTTCAATCTGTAGCCTAGGCTGTGAACTTGTCAGGAGAGGAGTCTTCCCATGAGATGAGCCAAATTTCTTGCAGCTAACATCTTGGTATGGAGATTGATATGGGGAACTAGTCCTATTTTGTTTCCTTTTAAGCATTTCCATGTCATTCATCAACCTCTGCATTAGAGGGTCTTTTGGAGAAGAGGAAGCAGTGCTTGAGGATTGGACTTCTCTCTTCCATTTTCCTGCTATGATAAATGTATCTTCAAGCTGAATAGCTTGTCTTTGTGTCGCGTTCAAATCAACTACTCCATCTTTTAGTAGGTGAAAACTTATATCAGGGGGAACTGCCTTATGAAAGAAAATATTCCTATTTTCATCACTAGGTGTAGAATTTGTGGGGATTCTTTGCAATATCCTATTGAACTTGAACTTGGCTATGAATTCCCGCACAGGTTCATGTATCTCTTTTTTAAGTTGGCTTAACTAAATCTTTGAACCTTGCTTCGAAAGTTTCCTTCATATCATTCCAACTGGTAATTGAGCCATGAGGCAAATAATTGAACCAATCAGCTACGACATCGGTTAAGGTTCTCACAAAAAGCCTAACTGCAATCTCTTGAGTGGGAACACTAATAATACCACATGCTGTGTGAAAAATGCTAAGATGATCTTTTTTATTCATCTTACCATCTCCATTGAACTTGGGTAAGACTTGGTTGCCCCCCTTGGGAAGAGCGGCGAGAGAATTGGCCCCTAGGTTCAAAGGGCCTATGTTTTGACCCCACGACTGGTTTGCGGCCATGAGTGGATACTAAAAATTTAGAGGTTGGGTGTTGAAAAATGAGGGTATCACAATACCCGAAGGGATAACAGCTTGTACAATTGGTGATACAACAGGGTTAGCAGGGGGTGAGGAAGGTCTACTATAGGTATGGGTTTTCCTTTTCTTAGGGGCATTAAAATCTGGGAAGAAACTCAAAATTTTCAAAGATTCAAAATATGCATCAATCAGACCTTTGTTCCGATCACCTCTTGTATATCTTTTCTCAGCCAACTTGGTATCTAAACTAACTCTTAGCTTCTTCTAAGGAGCCTAAGCTGCCCGAACAACAAAAATAGCTTCTTGAGTGATAGGGAGTCCTCTCAGCCCCTCCCCGGTCTCTTCTTCTTCTTCTATGACAAAACATACATGTTGATATTGCTGATTATTTGTCCTTAACTTCCAAGCCAAAGTATTTAAATTGGCGATGATGTCCTCTTGAGTGTCTAAGAAATATAGTTCTAGTTGCAGAATCAGAGGAACTTCTTCTTCACCCAATATTACAACAACAGACAATACCATGACTTATTCTTTCAACAAAATACAATTGCATAATGGTCTTCTTAACTCTCCCCATTAGAGTCACCAAAAATCTCCTAGCGAACAAATTGTCTTCACCTTAATCAAATTATATATTGACTCTATTCCCTTTTGAAGACAAATAATCCTACAACAATTGAGTAAGCATGGGATAATTGCTTCTCTCTGAATTAGGAAAGGTACATCTCCCTCTTAGAAATATCAAATGAATTCCAAACTAAACACTAACGCATGTACTTTTAACTTGAAAGTACATAAGGATCTCTTGGATACTCTTAGGTATCGAGGTATTTTCCAGGGATTTCAAACATAGAATTGAAAATCTAAAGAAAAGCACAGTTCCTTCAACTATCTTAAAATTAATCTCTTACAAAACTTAGAAACAAGAATTATATGGAAAGATGGACGATTGCCACATGTTTATGAATAATACAGAGCAATGAATATATTAATTTACAAAGTAATCAATATACCATGAGTTCAAATACACAGATTCAAACCAAGATTTGCATTAAAGTGTTATGATTATACAAAACAAATTCTAAGACAAATGCAAATTACTGTATCTTCCCATTCAAGTCTTTAAAAAAAAGAGAGCTTTAAAAAATTTTGAAAAAGTTGCTAAATTAAGGCTAAATCCAAAAAATCTAACCCTTCAAAAGTCTTATGCCCCAGCATATATAGTTTTGTTATCTTGGGAGGCCTCCCTTAAAACTCGGCCTCTCGGATCAACTGAAAAGAACGGTTACAAACCAGTAACTAAAAAGAGGAAAAATTTAAAGGCATCTATCCCATAACTAAATATAACTTAAAACATAAAAAGACTTACTGGATTTCAGCTACTTGTCCTCAGACATGCCTTCTCGAACTAGCTTCTAGCTCCTGAATGTGCTCACTAGCTCCTAAATGTGCTCACCAGCTCCTGAATTGGATGAGAATGTAAACTCTTCATACTAGCCAGCTTGGATTGGCATGCACTCTTTTCCCAATTAAGCTCCCAAATCTTCTCTAGTTGTCTGGGTAATTATCCTTTGTTCAGGTACAATATGGATTCTCCTTTATCTATCTTAGTAAAATCCTAAGTTGTTAGTTCTTGTTTTTCCAGGATACTATTCATAGCATTCTCAAAGCTCTCGATCATGGTATCTGCATTCGTGTTTCCTTCTTCAAATCGAAGGATACCTAATAGATTAACCACTTTGATATCTTTCAATGCATTAGTGTACATTTCTTTGATTTCTTTTTTAATGGGATGCATGCTCGATACCGTAGTTCTGAACAAGGTACCTGTCAAGCTCAAATTCTTCTTCAATATGAATAGCATGCAAGCATCTACCATCTTCATCAGATTTTCTGATAGGAATTTCATCACTCTGTATTCCTCTATCTCAATAACCTGAGATACGATGGTTGTGCACTTTTCTTTGTCTAACTCCCATCCTGGAATTAAAGTCTGAACCTCTCCAATCAGTGCTTCTCCTTCTGCATAGGTGGCGATGAACTCTTGAATGAACTTTTTCCCTTCCAAAATAACACCGCTAACCTAATTTTTATTGCTTCTATTAGGGTTCTGCCCTGCTGCATCTTCTTTAATAGTTTCTTACTATCCACTAAATTGGGATCAAAGTCTTGAGGAAATTGAGCTAGAGGTAGCACCCCAACATCACTGAGTGAGCTAAGGAACTCAACCATTGTAACCACGAGCTGTTTGAGTTCACATTTTTCATTGCCATATTTTTGAGATTGGATGAGCATGTGGTCTACTGAAAATTTGAACAAGTGGTCTCGAGTATCTATGTTCAGTACATCGAACTCCATCTTTGTAACCTCAAAATCTTCTATCGCAGGTTCATGAACCCATTCCTTTTGCTTGAAAGTTGCAATCTCGGCGGTTACCTTCCTTGTAGTTGGATCTATTGTTAGCCTCAAATTAATTTTAACCCTTGTTGCCTTTGGGGCAGGAACATCATACTTGGTATCTATCTCTTTGACTAGTAAGGAGACATGTTTAAAGCTGCATTTTCTAATCATCGAATCTATCAGCCAAGGGGGAATTGTACTATAAACCAACCTATTATAAGCTATATTTGTAGGTTTTATGTCCTCCTGTTGAACCTCAGGTTTTTCAGTAAACATATCCTGGTCTTTCCTATCATGTTTTGCTGAGAAAGAGATGTCTTCGTCATTAACGTAGATATCAATATAGCTTGAATATGGAGAAGCCATTTGTGTTCAACCTTCAGACCTAGTTCTCGACCTTGTCTAGGGTGTGGTAGGATGCCCATTGGAGGTTACTTTATTTTTGGATGGAGGAATATTACCTACGTTAGTGATAAAGATGGAAGTGTTAGAGGGATTAGGTAACACTTCAACTTAGACAGAACTTACATTAGATTTCTTAGGAGACTTAATCATCATTCTGTCTTGTTTTCTCTTTTTTAACCAGACATCTGTGTAGGATAAAATGAACCTATCCCTTAATTTTATGTCCTCCTCTTCTTCCCTTTTCTAGTCTACTTCTGGAAAAGCCTCTACATTTGAACCATCAAAGTCAGGTCCAATGATTTCAGAATTATCTTCATTCATGCCAGCTACGTTAAACTTCAGCTGCAGGTTTTTGATCTCGGGGATCAATAATTTGGAATGATCCCTCTTTTTAATTGCCTCTTCATCTCCGATATCTTCCCATAAATATTCAATATGTGGGTTCAGTTTCAATTGGATACTCAAGTTGAAAGCATGTCTTGTGAATCCTTTGTTGTCAAACCCTCTCTTTGGTTCGCAAAACTGCATGTGAAAACCCACCAAGTTACTGCCTATCACTGAGGCCTCGATCATATTCTTGCATGTCATAGTTCCAAGTTTAATCGGGAACATAGAATCCCATTTCTCCTCTAGAAGATTATTTTTTATCACTGTGAAAATATGTCTGCAAACCTCTACTAAAATGAAGCTGTCAAAGCTGAACCTTGGCAATTTAAGGGGTTCTTCATCAAAACCCCTAACTCTCACATAGGTGAACCACAGAAACTGAATATAGAAACTACTGAAACACTGAACCAGTTTCTGTTCTTCTAGGGAAATTCTCTAATTTGAGGTTCTGGCTAACTGGTAACACAATTTTCCAAGGAAGATATCACGAAATCTTCTATAGTCCTCTAGGACTCTGTCTTTCCTCAACAAGGGGCAATATTCACAAATGCTTATGTCTTCGCTCCATGGTTCGTGGGGAATCCTGACAATACCTTGAGTGCATGCAAAACAATATATCAAGTACGAAGACATGTAAAATTCATTTTGTATCTCCTATGCCAATTTGAGTTGGTCTTTGAGTGAACTTGCAATCATTTCAGCCCAGTCTAGACTTTGCTTCCCTTCAAAAACAATCTCTATGAAATGGTACATCCAGTCTTTGAAAAGGAGAAATTTTTGTGACCCTTTAAATAGGTGTAACAAAACCATTAATCATGAATGTGGGGTTTCATATGGTCTTTGGTCAAAAACTTGGGCATTTTGGACCCTCCCCTATAATTTGACCCAGTCCACTTACGGGCAATATTACTATGCTTCTTGTCACTTCCTTCCAAAAATTGAGCAAGTGACTGAGTTGGGGTAAAACTGGGAAAAGACTCATCAGGAAGCTTGAAAACTGATATTTTTGTCTCTCTGTTTACAGCCAAAAGACTTCTTCCTTCAGTATTTAACACACTCTTAGACTTGACGTCATAGTGGTTTATGCACTACCGAACTAACTCTAAACTTATCATAGCTGGGGGAAAAGCAACGACTTGAAGCAAGCTGCTAGACATGAGCTCTAGGGTATGTGTTTTTTCTACATAAACTCTTAAATTTTCTATCATTCCTTCTACTTCAACTTCCAAAAAATTGGTGTCTATGATCACTGAAGCTCTACACTCTAGGTTTATATTATTTCTGAAGAAATGCATGCTAGACCTCATTTTCATTTCCCAAAACAAATAAAGATCTACAATCCCTTGAAAATACACTACCACGCAGAAAAAGGGAAGCAAAAGGAGGATTTTTGGCATTTACCTATACCTTGTTGACTCAAGAAAAAAAAACCTCTATCCTTCACAACCGAGACTCCACAACCTAGCTCTGAAAAGAAATAAGCTAAAGGACATAATTTAAAGAATTCTCACCCTACTAAAATATAACCAAAGAGATGAATATTAAATGCAGCATGTAGGCTAGTGTGGAGTGAATCTGATGATGTGATGACATTTGGTGATTTCTTTGTTTAATCAAACCATTTAAGTCATAATTACTTTCCACTTAATGCCACTACTTCACTCGCGTTGAAATAATGTCCACCTTAACTCATATTTCTAGCTTAGAATTCCCCCGTGGCTATCATCCCTTCAAAGCTGATCGTACCATCATTTCGATAATTACTGCTCTGATGTGTCACGTCACCTATCACCTTAGCTGTGACATCAATCTTTAATCCTTCTGAATCTTCCTTTGAACTTCTTTAAACTACTTCAAACCAAGGTTTGAAGTGGTTTGCTGTCGCGGTATGATGTAGTACGAGTCCCACCTATAATCACCGACGTTAGACCAAAATATTTGATTGAACTACTTTGAACTACTTCAAACTGAGGTTTGAAGTGGTTCAAAGTGGTTCATGAAAAATAAATAACTGTTAACACTTGGTCGAGAAGAGCCGACTTTGACAAGATGGGTTCATGAAATATTGAGGCAATTAACTCAAAGGAAAAGATGACATTGAAAGACTCTTTTAACATGAACTCTTTTTTGTAAAAGGGGGAAACCGGGCAAGATTTAAATATACCAAAAGGGTCAAGGACACTTTTACCATGGCAACTCAAATAGACCCTAACATGCCACAACCAAATGTCTTTATTTCTAGCCAATAAACAAGTGGTCTCAATCTTATCAAGATAAAATAGGTTACCTTTTATTTGTTCACTAGACCGATCAACCTTCCTGTTCCATTATAGATATTTGCCTTTTTGTTCTCAAATGCAACTTGGTGTCCTATGTTATTCAACTGTGAAACACTCAATAGATTATAGTTAATTCCTTTCACCCAATATGCATTTTCACATATGAATAGATTGTTTAACATGATGGTTCCTGTTGTGGGTCCACAACACATGTCCCATTCTCGCCACTTGGCCTAATGGGGACCCCCTTTTTGTATATAATGTTTTGTAGTTTGGTAGTTTTTCTGGTCTAAATTTGTAATTTGGATCATTGTAAGAGTGTTGGTTTTGAGTAGTTTCTTGTTTTCAATAACATGATGCTAAAAAATGTATTTGCATATAGGATACAAAGATGTCAAATCCTCAACCAGTAAAAAGAATACCAGAAAAGACAACAAATCTGCCAATGAAGTACCATTTCAAAGGATACCACACCCCCACTAAGGTGGGCAATTTGCACAGTGAGATCACTGACAGAGACATAGGTCATGACTCTATTCCACAAGAAACATCATTTGAACACCTCAAAGGAATGATTGCTTCATGTGAAAACAGACAAAGATTTGCAACAAATATTCCAATTTAGAGAAAATATGAAGAAAACCACTAATGATATTGGAGAAATTCAGAAGTTTGAAGCATGCCTTTCTAGGTTTAGGGGGAGGCAATAGGGAAAGATTAATTTATAAAGTTTCTCAGTTCTGATGAAGTCCAAGAAGTTGCAAAGCTCATCCCAGGATCCTACCAAAAAGTCATTTTGGACTTAGCCATTTTCAAGTCATGAGGTTTTTTGAACTTTCACAGTTTGGAATTTCACTGGATTTTTGGAGTCTGAAAGCCCAAAGTTATGGATTTTTTCTGGACTATCACTATCCAAAAGTCTGAAGTTCTAGATTTTTTGTGAGACTTTCGCTATCCGAAAGTCTGAAGTTCTAGATTTTTTTTGCTGGACTTTCGCTATCTGAAAGTCCGAAGTTCTAGATTTTTGCTTGACTTTTGGATTTTCAGGCTCTGGTAGACTTTTCAAAGTTTCAGACTCTGATAACCTTTTCAGCCTTTCAGGCTTCAAAAGTCCAAAATTTTTGGAGTCATAAGGATCCGAACTTAGCCATTTTTCCAAAGGTAAGTTTTTAGCATTTCGGCCTTTCGGTCTTTTTGGCCCTTTCGACTTTCGAAAGGGCTGAAACTGTGACCCCTCCAATTTTTGATTCTGACACTTAGTAAAATTTTGACACTTGGAGATTTTTGGAGGAGAGGTCGAGGTCCAAAATTGTTGGTTTTTTTAGTGAGATCACTTTTTTTGCATGGAGTTTGAACTCTAGATCAGATGGGTGCCCAACTAGAGTTCATTTTTGAAGGACTAAGGGTCCTCTATCAGTTCCCATCATAGAGAGAACCCTAGATGAAGATTCCAAGGGATAAGTCCAAGATCAAGAAGAACACTCCAGTTGCATGCAAAGAAACCCCATTTTCTTTCTCTCTCTTTTCTTGACGAATTTGATCCCTCTTGCATGGAAAAACTGATTGTAAATGGATTAAAAATCCATGCAAGCTATTTAGTATCAGTTAGCAATAGTTTTCTTTCAGCAAAGTTTTAGTTTTAGCTTATTTTCATTAATTTAGAGTCTCTGATGCCCTAATTTTGGCATTCAGAGTTTGTAGATCAGAACTCTATATATTGAAATCAAAAGCAATGTAACAGGGTCAGATTCTTAATACAATAAAGATATACATTTGGTGCTTCATTTGTGGCATGTAAATTTGTTGCCATCTATGTGAATTGGTGAATTGTGTGTATGCATTATTCATTACTTTCAAAGAGCCTCTTGTTTTTTTGTGTTTCAAATTCGCGTTTACCTTAGTTGGAGTTTTATGTTGTCTATCTACCTTGCTGTGACAAATGCTTGGAAGGGATCATCTATTGGGCTTAATGATAAATTTGTCTCGTGGGTGCGCACATCTTGGTGGCTTCATGATTTGATAGATTTTAAATATCTTGCATGAGTGAATTTACCTTCTCTCCAAACGCTTGCATCCATTGGGTATAGAATTGCGACTTTGTCTGATTTATACCTCTTGGGTTTGTTTCGTATCTCCCCATTATTCAATTCGCAAGGAAGGGCTTACAACGGTTTATGTCTATAGGATTTTTTTTTCAGTAATTTACTTCATTTCTTGTTACCTTGCTCCTTTGAATTCTGTCTCAATCTAAAAGTAATCACCTCGAAAATACCAAATTGCATTTTTATTTCAAACACTAATCTTGTTAAAACATAAAATACCAAAAATAATGCTAAAGATTATTTTGCAGTTTGATGTCTTGAACGTATCAGCAAAGGCCTCCTCATGAACATTCACATTTATCTTCAACTGAGTAACCAAGCAGGTTGTGACCCGACCCCGGAGAACCTTGGGAATAAATTCGTTATTCTTTCAAGAGAGGAAATTGAATCTCGAAATCCTAGCAAGTTGTCTTGTGTAAAAATGATGCTCAACAGAAGTGGCGCTAGAAGGAGGGCCAAAAGACTGAAAAGATGGATAACATTGGATATTTCTCACCAGAGCGATTCAAGCGAGTGCTTAGATCATCTCCAAAAAGAGGTGAGTTCCTTGAACTCACTCATCACTAAAGAGCTCGCAACGACAAAGGAAAGTCAAGAGAGAACCCCTCTCACCATCACACTGAGCCACAAAATCTGCTCAGACAGCAATCACACATCGCTATCCCGACTGTCCTTGCAGCCATAAACCAAAATGAGAACTTACAAAATTAGAGAATTAGTGGTATGCAAACTCTCCATCTTCACGCCAACAGAAAGAGGCCAAATCGAAATATTTCATGGTTACATGCACAATTGAATGGGTTGGATCTTAACGAGATCTAGCTTCAATGGGTAGTCCTTTATGTATAATAGGGGGTCTCCATGATATTCCTTTACATGCACATAATAGGCTTCCTTTTTTCTTCCCCAATAATGGAGAAAATGCTACAAACCATGTGAGCATTTGCAAGGATCTAATATTTTTTCTTAAAATTGAACATGAAGATGTTGTTTGCAATCTATTTGTAAAGAAATTTCAAGGTGTAGCACTTGAATGGTATGGGAGACTTTCATCAAATTCTATTTTCTCATGGGTTGAATTAAAGGATTTATTCTTAATTCAATTTGATCCCAATGTGAGTGCACAAGATTCTGTATTCTATTTCAGATGCCTCAAGAGTCTATTGCCCAATTTAATCATCGATTCCTCTCATGTATCAAAGGCTCCAAGATTCAAAATTGATGGTGCATGATTTGAGGTTAAAAGAAAATTACTTATGGTGTTTAGATATCTCATTTGCAAGCACAATTAGATCTTTGGGTGAGATTACTACCTTACATGATGCATTTGACAAGGCTCTTTTCTTGGCACGATGTGGATGGGATGATACAAATGGTACAAGTGGTCTAGACGGAAGTTTCAATATGCAATTGATTGAATGTTGCCAACCATTACAACACTATGTCAATTAAGTCAACATACCATATCAACTGCAATCACCTTGTTCAACCGATTACAACTTGCCTGATATCCAAATGATGCAATCATCCAATAGAAAGAATTAGGTCAATCACTTTCAAGATCATAGTTGGAGTCAAAATGCCCATACTAAAACCTTGGATGCAAGTATTTTACCTCCCAATGATGCCGCTTCGGCTATACTGTCATATTCTTATTATACTCCAACACTTAATACATCAAGTCATGATGATACTTCAAATAGAGAGCTTGTTGGCCAGTCATATGAGCATGATAAGTGGTGCAACAATGAAGATGAAATGGGCCTAAAAGTTTGCAGCAATCAAGAACTTAATTTACCAAATTATTTTTCCACAAAAATCAGTCATGAGGTATCAAGACATGAAAAACAAACCCAAGAGAATGAGACATATTCAATGCTGCCCGAGAATTATGGGAACAATCAATAGGTGAGAAATATTTGACATCTTCAAATGGCAATTTTGATGACTCTTTTGAGGTTGAGAAAGGTTCAAAAAATAAGGATGAAGATACTCATAATCTATGTTGGGTGGGTATTCCACTTGAGCAAAGTAGGTTGAATGAGAGGTTGCAAGAATTGGGTATTCATATGTCATTATCAGATTTTGCATGGATGGAAAGATGTAGGATACACCTCACAAACAAACATTGTGAGGTGGATTTCCTTGTTTTCCTTGGGAAGATGGACTTCTATTTGAAAGGAAAGATGACTATTGAAGAGGTATTGAGTCCTATAGTAGATCATTGGGATAGTGAATCAAGGAAGGAGGAAGATGAATGTGATCAAACCCATGAGACTTTGGAAGATATTTTCTTGCATGATGAGGAAGTTAAAGTGATTAGAATACAAGAGGACTATGGTGAGAAAATTCAAAATGATGCAAAGATTAAAATTACAGATACATTCATAAACATTTTCATGACAAGTGAAAGTGAAGAGGTATCTTCTTATAAAATCATGAGTGATGATGCACTTTGTTCTTTGAATGCCAATATTGATGAAACCCAAATAGAGGAGATACAAGAGGTTTAAAAGGATGATAAAAGGGTTGTCCTAGGGTTTGCAAAACTCACACATGGCCAACAATGCGGAAGAGGGACTTACCAATCGACAAACAAGATGACTCTCTGTCTCTATCACTAGATGAGGTAGATAAAGTGCTTGATCTGGTATCATGCTTGGGTAAAGAAATGTCCATTTATGGGTATTCCATGCATATATCAGACATCGTAGTAGCCAATTCATGTGGAGTTCATAAATTTTATCTACATCCAGAAGTAAGTTGTCCTGACTTCATGCTAGCTTGGGAGATTGCTTTAGAAGGTAAGGGCAATTTTGAGCATGTTTCTTTAAATCTTGAGGGATAAAATTATTTGATTGATGATACTAATGGTTATTACAATTCAAACATCATCTTTATGGCTGAATTTGTTAGTCCTAATAAGGTTAAATGTGATGATTCATTGTTTAGGCCTAATGGTGATTATAGCAAGGATCATAGTCTCGATGCTTTTACTTTTGAGTCTTGTTTTAATGACATATATAGTACATTACCAATGCCTATGTCTTCTTATGGTGTGCATGTACTTTATGAGGATGAAGTGGTGTACCCTAAGTTAGGACCTCTAGAAGAAGAAATCATGTTGTGTGAGTATAATCCCATGGTTGGGAACTCACTGAATCAGGTTGTATCTTTCCATTATCCCTTATAGTTTGATCACTTCCAATTTGAATATGGTGCTAAGGGTGAAAAAACTTGTTTTTGGATTAACCATGATCATGGAGAGTTGCCACAACTTCTAATTTTGTATAATTTGTACCCAGAATTTGAACCAATCTTGTCTAAAGTTTATTTTTCTGAGTACAAAGATGAGTTTTCTTTCCTTAAAACTATACACGGTGCATTATTGCTACTGCATGGAAAGAAAAATCAATTACTCAGCAACTCATATGATTTTTGTTCTAAGTTTTTTGTATATAATTTACCTTTAGTTTTTTATAGGTAGGTGTCAGTTTTTTCTTTGTGTTTTAGTAGTTAGTTTTGTTTCTTGTTTCCTTTTTTTCAGTGTGTCTTTCTTTGTTCCTTTTGCTTGGTTGTTTTTTCGTTTTGTTTTTCGGTCTCTGGGTAAGTGTGTTTTGTCGAGACTATTCCCGATAAGTGGTCCATCCCAACTGGTCCTCAATGAGAGGCAGAGGTATTTCTTAGTCAAAATTTCTAAAGAGATGTATCTTGCAAGAAGCTGTACGCGGGGATCAGAAATGGTGATACCTTTTTTTGGCAACCAAGGTGATGTTCAACATTGATCATCCTAAATCACAATATATACATTAAAATATGACATTGGAAATGTTGGTTTCTTGGGAAGTTGTTAGTTAGAGACAACACCAGCATGTTGACACGGGTACCCACCACTCCTACAACCCTTCTCCATCTGCAACCTAACTAAAAAAAAAGAGTAAGGAAAGAGAGGACAAAAAGGAGAAGAATGTGAAAGAAAAATGAATCATTCAAAATAATGGTAGCTATGATGATTAGAATCTTATACCAAGGTAACACAGTCTAAGCGCTACCTAGGTTTATCAAAATTAATAAAATGAAGGCATTCAATAAATAACATACTCAAAGCACAAGTTACCCAAACTGGTCACCAATCAAGAAAGAAGAAATAATTCCAAAGAGAGAATCCTCCAAATAAATCTACTTCAAATATCTTCAGAAGATAGAGAAGGGTGACTCTACCAATCTCTATCAGGGATATGGATGCTTGACTGGCAGTAGAGTAAGGTTAGATTGGGACTCAGGGGAAACTTTGTCGGGGCTATGGACGCCTGACTGGTAGCAGAGCTCTTCCTGGGAGGCCCTTGTCAACATTGTGAAGGTTGGTTTTGGCTGATATTCGTTTAAGTTATCTTCATCAAAATGTCAAAGGAATGAACACACAAGTGCACACATAGGAAGAGACAATAGAAGAATTCAATTTTGAGAGTTGGTGAAAGAATATTTCCATGAGGGGTACTTGGGTTCGGTTTATTACAAGACGAGTTTCCAAAAGTTGTTTTCTGATAAAGAAATGCCTTATTCATTTCTCCTTTTGTCTCAGCTATTTGTTGTGGGTCCACAACACACGCCCGATTCTAGCCACTTGGCCTAATGGGGACCCCCTTTTTGTATATAATGTTTTGTAGTTTGGTAGTTTTTCTAGTCTGAATTTGTAATTCGGATTGTCGTAAGAGTGTTGGCTTAGAGTAGTTTCTTGTTTTCAATAACATGCTACTAACAAATGCATTTGCATATAGGATACAAAGATGTCAAATCCTCAACCAATGAAAAGAATACCAGAAAAGACAACAACTCTGCCAATGAAGTACCATTTTGAAGGATACAACACCCCCACTAAGGTGGGCAATTTGCATAGTGAGATCATCGACAGAGACATAGGTCATGACTCTATTCCATAAGAAACATCATTCAAACACCTCAAAGGAATGATTGCTTCATGTGAACATAGACAAAGATTTGCAAAAAATATTCTAATTCAGAGAAAATATGAAGAAAATCATGAATGATATTGGAGAAGTTCAGAAGTTTGAAGCATGCCTTTCCATTTTAGGGAGAGGCAACAAGGAAAGCTGAATTTATAAATTTGCTTAGTTATGATGAAGTTCAATAAGTTACAAAGATATTTTGCAAAGCTCATCCCAGGATCTTGCCAAAAAGTCATTTTGGACTTAGCCATTTTCAAGTCATGAGGTTTTTTGCTGGTTTTTTGCACATTCACAGTTCAGACTTTCGCTGGATTTTCAGAGTTCGAAAGCCCAAAGTTCTGGATTATTTCTGGACTTTCACTATCTGAAAATCCAAAGTTCTAGATTTTTTTTGCTGGACTTTCACTGTCCGAAAGATTGAAGTTCTGGATTTTTGCTGGACTTTTAGATTTTTGGGCTCTACTGGACTTTTCGGAGTTTCAAACTCTGATAACCTTTTTGGCCTTTTGGACTTTGAAAGTCCAAAATTCTTGGAGTCTTAAGGATCTATACTTAGCCATTTTTCCAAAGGCAAGTTTTTTAGCATTTCGGCCTTTCAGTCTTGTCGGCCCTTTCGGCTTCCGAAAGGGCCGAAACTTTGACTCCTCCAATTTTTGATTCTGACACTTAGTAAAATTTTGACACTTGGAGATTTTCAGAGGAGAGGTCGGGGTCCAAAATTCTGGGTTTTTTCAGTGAGATCACTTTTTTTGCATAGAGTTTGAACTCTAGTTCAGATAGGTGCCCAAATGGAGTTCATTTTTGAAGGAATAAGGGTCCTCTATCAGTTCCCACCACATATAGAATCCCAGATGAAGATTCTAAGGGAGAACTCCAAGATCAAGAAGAGCACTCCAGTTGCATGCAAATAAACCCCATTTTATTTCTCTCCCTTTTCTTGATAAATTTGACCCCTCTTTCATGGACAAACTGATTGTAAATGGATTAAAAATCCATGCAAGCTGTTTAGTATCAGTTAGCAATAGTTTTCTTTCAGCAAAGTTTTAGTTTTAGCTTATTTTGATTAATTTAGAGTCTTTGATGCCCTAATTTTGGCATTCAGACTTTGTAGATCAGAACTCTATATATTGAAATCAAAAGCAATGTAACAGGGCCAGATTCTTAATACAATAAAGATCTACATTTGGTGCTTCATTCGTGGTGTATAAATTTCTGCCATCTATGCAAATTGGTGAATTGTGTGCATGCAATATTCATTACTTTCAAAGAGCCTCTTGTTTTGTTGTGTTTTGAATTCGCGTTTACCTTAGTTGGAGTTTGTTGTTGTCTCTACTGTCTATCTACCTTGCTATGATGAATGCGTGGAAGGGATCATCTATTGGGCTTAATGATAAATCTGTCTCATGGGTGCACACATCTTGGTGGCTTCACATTTTGATATATTTTGAATAGTTTGCATGAGTGAATTCAACTTCTCTCCAAATGTTTGCATCCATTGGGTATAGAATTGTGACTTTGTTTGATTTATACCTCTTGGGTTTTTTCAAAATCTCCCCACCATTCAATTCAAAAGGAAGGGTTACAGTGGTTTATGCCCGTAGGATTTCATTTTCAATAATTTACTTCATTTCTTGTTACCTTGCTCCTTTGAATTGTGTCTCAATCTAAAAGTAATCACCTCGAAAATACAAAATTGCATTTTTATTTCAAACACTAATCTTGTTAAAATAGAAAATACCAAAAATAGTACTAAAGATTGTTTTGTAGTTTGATGTCTTGAACGTACTAGCAAAGGCTTCCTCATGAACATTCACATTTATCTTTAACTGAGTAACCAAGCAGGTTGTGACCTGACCCCGGAGAACCTTGGGAATAACTCTATTATTCTTTGAAGAGAGGAAATTGAATCTCGAGATCCTAGCAAGTTGGCTTGTGTAAAAATGAATCTCAACAGTTCCTTTTCCTTAAATTGGACAAGGTGAGTCATTACCCATCCTAACTGATGCACAATTATAATATTCAAAAGTTTTAAACTTTTCCTTATCTCCAGTCATGTGGTGAGTACAACCACTATCAATAATTGAGACATCATTTTTGCTAACTTTAGATATGAGTGCAGTTTCAACATACCTTTCTTATTCATCTGAATCATCCTTCATAGCAATAAATACTGCCTCAATATCTTCATCAGACTTCGTGTTAGTATTTTCAGCTTTGTTTTCAACCAGGTAACAAGCCTTCTTTCCTTTGTCCTTGTAGTCTTAGTTATCTCTTCTTTCAGAGTGTTGATTGCTTCTATAGTCTCGGTCATCACTTCTGTCAGACTTATTTTCATAAGATCTGTCATTATTTCTTTCACCTTTTCTCTTGTTAGGGCATCTAGCAACAACGTGTCCAATTTCTTTACAATTAAAATAGAACAATGGTAATTTACCTTTGTATCTACCTTTACCTCTTTGCAATATTCTAGCCATTAGTGCTTCAATTTCATCAATTTCTTATTCAGCACTATCACTTTCACTATCATTTCTCATAGTGTTTTTATGACTTGATTTCCTTATTTTTCAGAGAAGATTTGAATGCAGACTCAATAGTTGGTA
The DNA here is from genome assembly GCA_018584345.1 of Thuja plicata. Lineage (NCBI taxonomy): Eukaryota > Viridiplantae > Streptophyta > Pinopsida > Cupressales > Cupressaceae > Thuja > Thuja plicata. Next base: position 190,681 of record MU220620.1, on the reverse strand, counting down.
GGAAACTATTGTCATAGTTTTTAATCTCAAATGAAATAAGTCTACCAATCAAAATATCAAGAGTAACATTGTTATTTGCTACTTCTCTCATTTCTTGAATTGCAAATACTCTTATAGCATAAAGAGGCAGTAAGGTTCTAAAATTTTTACTTACCATTGTTTCTTCCTCAAGTACTCTTCTTACTCCTCAGATAACATTGACAATGGTGCAGGGGCACCACCTCCCCCTTCATTTTTCATATTATTTAAAGCTATGAGTAATTTATTAAGTCATGTGATCATGTCTAGAAAAGATAAATTTGTTAATTTGCATTGTAATGATTCAAAAAAGACATTATATGACAATTGTAACCGAAACACTTGGCTATATCCTCATTTTAGATTTCAAATAAAAAACTGATTCATACAAAGGTCATGCTCTACAACTTAACAAGACATCATTGATCAAATGTTTATACCTTGGGTCCTGCCATCACCTTACCCAACTTTTCCTTGTCCATATAATTCCTCACATATATTGTTAATACAATCAAACTTTAGCCTCACATTCTGTCCCTGACTGAAATCATGTTGCCATCCAACCACCGACTTTAGTCTTCACAAGACATCATCATTCTCAAGCACCACTGACTCTGAATTTGAAAATATTAGTCCAAAAAACACTTGGATAAAAAAAACACAAGTATTTGATTCCATCGGATTTTTTTCTACCAACAGTACATCCCAAAACATTAGACCAAAAACACAAACAACTTCAACTATCTCAGCTGTTATGACTGTCATTTCATGATAGTTTTATACATGTGTACTTTGTAGTCTACATATCTTGTTATAGATTGCATTAGGAAGATCTCTCTGGTCAGAGTTCAGATAATTTGGTTTTACAACACATATCCAAGACCCATTAAGATCCAACGGTGGAAGTAGAAGTTATAGCCTCTGCACCAAGACCATTCTGACTGTCACAAAGAAAACCATAAATGTGCATGTCTAATCTTCCTAGGGCATCAAATAACTTTCCAAATACATGACCATTAACCTTCAAACCAAATACATGTTAAAGAGTAATGAATATACTTAAAAATAAACCAGAATTTAGAATTTTCCATTGGTTGAAATTAAAGTTATGGTCAAAACCTTACATCTAACCTAGAATTGAGGGTTTGGAAACCGTTTCCACTAAACTCCATGGATCTTCTTTATTTTTGCATAGAATGAAATCTAACATGATTCCAAATAAATTTAACTCATCCTATAAGACTTCCAAATACATATTGAAGGATATTCAATCTATTTTCTCACTTAGAAATGCATTGTAACAGTCAAAACCATGACTGGAAACAAAAGACAGTAAATATTACAAGGAAAAACTTGTTTATTGATTCATAGAGATACAAAACATTACAATAAACTTTGAGAGATGTTCCTACATTCATCTTCACCCATCTACACATGGAGATCTCCTTGGTATGAAATAAAAAAACTTCATAACTATCACCAAGAATGGTGACCGTCAGAATGTTGACTACTGCCTCTGTCACAACTTTGTAGATTCTTCACCTCCTTTGATTGCAGATTGGTATCAGAGCTCTGAATATTCTAAGCATGTAGATGGGATCTACACCAGACAGCATTGTCGTTATTGTTTTGGTTCTTGTTATGATTTTTTATGGTTTCATATTTGGTGCCAGTTCATTCAGCTGCAGTGGGTAGATAAAAAGGTCTACCAAAGGCCATGGGAGATGGTCTTGTGTGTCATCGATAGACTGGGGAGAGAGGCATGAAGGACTCCTAGGTGAGGGACAGGAGTGTGGTGTTGTAGCAACATGGATGAGTGGACTGTGGAATGGGAAGCACCATTGAGGAAACACTATAAACTCCATTGATAGGAGTCAGAGTTGAAGGAAAGTGAGAATGTAGAGGAGGCGTCGATGTAGTGATGAAGACAAGGAGGCCAAAGATTCATTTGCAGTATCACCAAAGCATTTCCATGGGACATGGAAAATTTTAAAACTCGGGAGTATGGTGCATGGGAACCACCTACCCCTTCATTTTTCATATTATTTAAAGCTATGGGTCATTTGTTAAGTCACGTGATCATGTCTAGAAAGGATAAATTTGTTAATTTGCATTGTAATGATTCAGAAAAGACATTATATGACAATTGTAACCAAAATCCCAAATGGAAGATGAAGGGCCATGGGTAGGTAAATGGTTTTGTAATTTTCAGTTACAGATTTATGCTCTGATTAGTTACTATCTATGTTTTGTGATTTCAGTTTTGTTCTAGGAAAGAACGTAGTTGTCAATGTATCAATTTTTGAGTATCAACATCAAAGAGTCTAGTTCTAATTGTCTATCGGGTTCATAACAGTCCCGATTTGGGGACATTATGATAAGATAGTTTGAATTTTTTTTTATGTGTTGGAATTTTGTGATAGTCCTTAATCAAGATGGTAGGAACGGTTTTGTTTTATGGCAGACTGATTCAAAATGTTAAGTGTTAGTTCCTATTGAAATGACTTTCAAAGAACCATTATGTTATTATTATGTTGGAGGCATGCAATGATCTCGAGAGTCATTTTATTATGCAGAGAATGTATCTATGCCTGCAACAGTTCCTTGTCTAGAACCATTACATGCAACAAATGATTTGTTTCAGACCATGCAAATGATATTGGAAGTTATGGAAACTATCTATGCTTGCGTGGAGGAGCCTGAGGAATATGCCTTCGACAGTCACATGGAGGAAACCAAGAGAGAGAGGGAGATTAATGTTAGAGTAGTCGAGTATTACTAATAATTAAATTAGTTAATTATTAATTTATCTACTCTTTGCTTAAGTTAGACTTAGGAAAGTTTCCATTTCCTAGTAGTTTCCCTTTTAGGGTTTCGGTATCCTTTATAAGGATTCACTACTTTGTATTTCATAAGGAGATCATTTTGTAATTCATTATTGTGTTAATAAAAGATTTTTTCTGTCACAATGGATTTGCAGTCTCTGGCCTTTTGGCCGCCATAGATCCTTCTATCTTCTGTCTTTTTGCTTATGTTTATGTAATAGCTATGCATGTAGGTGTTCTTGGGTAGATTGATCTTCATCAATTCTAACATGGTATCAGAGCCACTCTGCAGCTGGCTGTTCGTTCTTTGTTGAAGCAACGAGGGTTTGAAGCTTTCAGAGGCTTTTCTGGCATTTGTTTATTGGTTCTGGGGGGTCTCTAGTTTTGGAGGCATTTTGGGCCCAAACGGACACTGCCATTGCGTCCAGAAGGCCCAAAAACCCTAGAATCCATATAAGGTTTGTCCATTTTGGACACCGGGGCATCTGGAAAAATTTTCGGCCTCTTGAGGGCCATACGGGCACGCAAAACGAGGCTAGTTGGAGAAAAAAATAAAAATAAAATTAAAAAAATTGATTTTTTTGGCGCGCGCAGTGTTGTTCGGAAGGCGCCACCGCCGGGCCGCCACCACGCCACCGGCGCTCAGCCCCGGCCGGCAGCGCCCCCTCTGGCCACCACAGGCTCTATTTTCTCTGCGGGCTCCGCCGCCCTGCTCCTCGGTGCCCTCCTCCCCGCGGCCCCCGCCACTCGGCTCAGCGGCCCCTCCGGCCCCGCCCACCCGGCGCCCGCTTCACGCCCGGCCGCTCCGCCCACCGCTCCGGTGGCGGGTTTTTTGCAGCCCCCGCGGGCTTACCACCGAAGCGCTGGGTCATATGGAGGGACCAGAGGCTCCGGTCTAGCCCCTGCGTGGGCCATGCGACCGGGGGCCTCCTTTTTTAGCCCCTGGGGCTCTTTTGTAAGCCTTTTAGGGCATTTTGGGGGTACCTGGGATTTTTTCGCTCTACAGGGAGCATACGGGGGTCTTTTTCTGATTTCTATATACCATCGAAAAGCTCTTTCTGAGCAATTTCTGATGGTAGAGGCTAGGGTTTTTGGTTCCACCATTTCAATAGCATTTTTTTCTGTTGAAGTCTGATGTCTTATTTTGCCTTCCAGGAGTCATATCTGGCTCATCCGGACTCCTTTTTCGGCAAAAAAGATATCGTCGGAAAGCTGATTCAGTGTACTATTCAATGGCAGAGGTATTTCTTATAGATTCTACTCCAGGTTTTCACTCATCCGTGTTTGGCAGTTTATGCCCTCTGGTGGAGTGCTTGGTTCTTCAGGTCCGGGGATCTCTTCTTCTGAATTCATAGCTCGCTCTTCTTTCTGACATCTGAGCTTGCATGCTCTTTCTGATGTATCATTGGTCTGTAAACGCACTGAGATAAAGTGCCTCCTTCTGCATTTTTTGGATCTTGTACACCTGGTTCGGTTTCTGTACTCGCACTATGTTATAAAGTGCCATGGGGGGATTATGATGCATTTGCCGCTTTAGGCGCATCCACTTTTGTCAAGTGAGCATACCTTCCATGACATTAGCCCATGTTCCGTGTCTGTGACACCGCACTTTATCCTCTGTGTGTGCTTCTGTTGCACTGTTGGTGATCCTGGTTCTTCTTCTGCAGATGTTTCTGGCATCGCATTTCAGTGTTCCTGTCACCTCTCCACGTTCAGCATTATGGGGGGGGTTCACCTGTTGGTTCTATTACTTCCTGGTTTGATTGATCAGCTCTTCAGACACTTGTCTTCTCTACCTAGTCATGCACTTTAGTGGGGGTTCCAGCAGTATATTCTGACAGAGTTTTCAGACATGCTTCAGAGTTGCTTCTTGCTCTTTTCTTGTTCCTTTCTCTGGGACATCTTTTCCCTTTATGCTTTGGGTACCTGATCAGGCCTAGTTGCCGGGACCCATCTTTCCTGCTTTCTGCAGTAGTTTAGCTTTTTTGCTTCTCCCTAAGTTACACTTAAGGGGGGGTGTTAGAGTAGTTGAGTATTACTAATAATTAAATTAGTTAATTATTAGTTTATCTACTCTTTGCTTAAGTTAGACTTAGGAAAGTTTCCATTTCCTAGTAGTTTCCCTTTTAGGGTTTCGGTATCCTTTATAAGGATTCACCGCTTTGTATTTCATAAGGAGATCATTTTGTAATTCATTATTGTGTTAATAGAAGATTTTTTCTGTCACAATGGATTTGCAGTCTCTGGCCTTTTGGCTGCCATAGATCCTTCTATCTTCTATCTTTTTGCTTCTGTTTATGTAATAGCTATGCATGCAGGTGTTCTTGGGTAGATTGATGTTTATCAATTCTAACAATTAAGGTGCATTACGATGCACAAAGGTAGTGGTAATGCAAGTAACTCACAAGGTGGTGAATATCCATCTTAAACTGACCGATGAAGATCATTCTATTCTAATCTCGGTCTTTGATTATAGAAAAGGTGGCAAACTCTCCTGATGTGCATGTTCACATTTTGATAAGCCCACGAGATAGAGTCGGCTCGGTTCATGGAAGACCATAAGGTATAAACTCAGTGAATGTAAATCCAATTATTGGTGAGTTCTGGTTCAGCAGTTTATAATGGAGATTATTATTATGTTGATACTATTATAATAATTTGATATTGTTATCATGGGAGTATTAAAAGATTGTAAGCCTCTAAAATGACGATTTCAAGGAAAGAGAAATGAAGTATGCAGATTGTATGAATGTTTTGATGCTAATTTGAGAAAGATTATAAAGGATATGCAGATTGAATGAATACCATCAATTCCCTCTGCATCAGACAACTTCTTTAATTCTGCTACTGTACTGAGTGATGTTCTCTCCTTCTTTCATTCTTAGGTCTTCAAACTTTCCTCTTAGGCTTTCAGCCTTAGCTATCAACACATTTGTATCTCCTCCATGTACTAGCTTGAGTTTGTCCCACGTTTTCTTTGCAGTGGTGCATGATTTGACATCTTCAAATTCATCATCAAATTGTAAAGAAGCAAGTTCTATCATCATAGAGTTGTGTTCATTTTTATCTCTTAATTGATCAACAGTCAGAGGTCCTGTCGGTGCAACATATTTAGTATCTAAGTATTGAGTGACATCATTTCCAATACCTAATAGATGGAGTCTTGTCCTACTTTTCCATGATGCAAAATTTTCCTTGTTCAACTTAGGCACATCCCTTTTACTCATCTTGTGATCTTTAGCTTGAGTCTTTAAACTCTCTTCCAAGCACCAAAGATCTGATACCAATTGTTAGAATTGTAAGGAAACTTAGGTGCGGAAACAGCTTCCTACACTAATCTCTATAGGAAAGTATTGTGCAAATTCTTTTTAAATCCTTACAATTTCAGACTTGTTAACTAATTTAACAAAGATGTTGCAGCCACATACCATGCATACAAAAAATAGAAAATGACACAATGATTTACCCTGGGGAAAACCTTTTGGTAAAAAACCCCAGCACTCCAAAACCTGCACAATGTATTATCTTCAACACAATGGTTACAACACACTTGCAATGCAAGTTCTTTTCAGGAGACAATCGACACACACAGACAATTCTAGTAGCACTAGATTATACCAATAGTACACTCTTTTCATATCATTTCCTGTAACCCTAAAAAATGCTTATATCATTGCGCTTTCCTTTTTAGGGCGACTTCCAAGGATAGCCGTATTAGGGTTTTACCATTCTCTAAGAAAATAGGAACCCCGCGATTGTGGAAGAGTGTAAAGTACTCAACTTTATCAGTTGCCACATGTCTTACATGTCTTCACCTGTCATTGAAATCTCCTAGAAATAGCTCTTACGTGTCATAGGAAACCGTCATAACCATTTCAG
>MU220620.1:150332-183909 GCA_018584345.1 Thuja plicata | reverse complement strand
AGTGACACATCAACATGCCAACTAGACATGTACACACACTTAATTACATTATTTGCAAGAAATACATTTTACAAAACAAATAATAAGAATAGGAATTATCCAAGGTTGAGACACCTTATTCCTAACAAGAATAATTAAGAGAGGGGGAGGGGGGGTGAATCAGTGGCCTTAAAAATAATTCCAATAATCTAACCAAAAGTTATATCAAAAATATAATATCCTCTAGTTATCTTTTAGTCCTTCAAGATGTATGCCTTATGTAACTCTAACCAATTTATACTGCTTGGTGAATAAACTGTTTATCTTCTCCTTAGCCTATACCGAGTAGCAATAATTAAACTTAGTGTTTACCGGCCAATCCAGTTTTAGTAACGTGTAAAGAAAAACATCAAAGCAATGAATCGTATACAAATTTGACACTTAGATTTGAACGTGGAAACCCTGTTAAGGGAAAAACCACTTGGGACCGGTAACCCAAAATTTTCACTCTTCTGAAGTGAGCTCAGTGAAGAGCCAACCCTGTTAAAAGTTACAAACACACTGTTAAGTGTGACCTTGTTAGAGGATTCAAAACTAACAATTTATCATTTGACCTAGCATTCACTATGTTGTCAACATGAAAACCTTTTGATACTCTTGAGTATCTCAATACAATAAGGATGGTTAAATCCCACTCGGTTAAGAGATTTTCTGAATCAATGGTTAAACTGAAACAGTAAATGATTTGTTCAATAATACAACTTTAAATTGTAGATTTTTAGATCTATTATTAGTCCAGAAAATATCTCTTTGATCAATATTCTCTTCAATTCCTTTGCTCCCCTCTTTCTTCTTTCCGCTCGGTGAATTCTCTTGCTTCTGTTGCTTGGTGTCTGCAGAATTCTTGGCTTCATTCTTCAGCTTGTATGATCAAATTTGCATGAAGACTTCTATCTTCATCAGAATTATATTTAACATTTCTCTTTTCATAATGAATTCCTTGTCTCTTTATATAGACATGATTTCACTGATCAGTCTCCTTGTCTTTCTTGTTCTTGACGTAGACTCCATAAATCTCGCCATGCATTGCTTTAATCTTTAAAGCTCTTCTTTATTTTTATCCTGTATATTTCTCCTTGAAAACTGTGAATAAAACTAGCTTTAAATATCCTTCTTATCCTGAGATCAGCTGGTCGATGGAAATAAAGTAATCAATCTGTTAACTCTAAATATAGCTCCTGCTAGATAAGTGTTTTTTCATTTTCTCACTCTAGTTGATTTTGGTCATTAACTCTTAGTTTGCTCGTTCATTGATTCCAGTTGTCCTCGGGCATCAACTTCTGTTCTACTCGGTGACCACTTCAGTTATGCTCAATGTTGCGGTGCTCGATATACACTGTGACTATTCAGGGTTCTCTCTCCATCGGTGTGCGCTATCCATCGGTGTGCACTGTCACTCGGTGTACATTGGCGTTATATATTTTACCAATAACATAAAATTTATCTATTTGGTTTCTTGAATTTTTTGAAAATATGTATATGACCAATTATAACATATTAAGTTGACATCAATGACAATACAATACATTAACTGATTTAATGTCTTGCATTTACTTTAGGCAGCTCGGTGATCATCAACTTATCATCTTCAAACATTTAATCAGTTATAGCTCATCATTGTATGTATACACAAGAAAATTGTGTATGCATATGCTTATATATAAATATACATAAAATGTATCAAATGAATCATTAAAAAATATTGTGAAATGATCTTCAAATCTTAAGTTGTAATATTTTATATCTTTATGCTAAAATAGTTAGATATCTCTGTTAGAATGATATATATATTAATTTAGAAATGTTAATTGCAAATATTTTAATGTCTTATAATGCATCCCATGATTAGAACTATAATTTAATTATTCTTACTTATGATCATGCATATGTGAAAAAGCTCTTGTTTGAACTCCTGTTGTTATGATCATGCATAGATGAAAAAGCTCTTGTTTGAACTCCTGTTGTTTGAGTTGTCTATTGTGGAGGAGGTGCAAGATCAACTGCAATCTATTGTGGAGTTGTAGAACATATCAAAATGTCCTCTTGCCTCGATGTACCCTGATTTACATCTCCAACTCCATGGCTTCTACCAATGGAGGGTCTCTGAATGTCTCATATAATTAAGTTAGGTATGTCATGCAGAGTGACCCCAAATAATATAGAATATCCTAATAAGAATCCCAAAAATTTCTCACTAAATAGGAGCTCATGGTGCAAAGATGATCCTCATCCATTCATGCAATCTCATCAAGCATTGGTAGCTCATGACTAATGTATAGATCATAAAATGGATCTAAGGAATTAATAGTATGACTAATACATGATTGTATAATATACCTGCCCATACAATTCGATGACATCTCGTCAACCTGAGTCTCAATGGTGGCAATGCTAGTGTACATGCCAAGTCACACCTCCTCAACTATAGAATCTCATGCTCCAGTGGAAGCATCCAAACCTTTTGGAAGAACCAAAAGGTTTTTACCCACCAATGCCCTCTTATTAGGGAGCTGTGATACATCCGACCATCTAAACTTATCTACAAATCTCCCCCTCCACTGACCAACATATAATTGAAATTATATATAATCAACATCATAACCCAAATAGAATTTTGCAAACAATTGTTTGCAGAAATACTGTGGTAGCTCATCCTTCTACGACCACATATGATGGGTCACCAACCATCTAGGGTATATTAATGGTGCAACAAGGGCATCCTCGCACTTAGTCACACAATATCCTCGTACCATTGTCTTCTCCAAGTAGCAAGGGAACATAGATTTGACATTGGATACTATAACATCCATGCCAGCCTATCTCCACCTAACAGACCCAGTTATAGTGCAAAGATAAAGACTCCATAAGTGCATCAATATGGGGGTCATCATATGGATTGTATGACTGATCCTGGTCAATCATACTCATCAACTCATGTCTAATAGAAGATAACTTGTCCCTATTAGGAAGAATAATAGTATTTTGTAGTGTTCGCTCTAGCTGGGTTAGAGCGACACACAATCTATGGATAGTCTGCTGATGAGTCCTCTCCCTTTCCTGGGGAGTGTTGTGAGAAGACCCCTGTGAGGCATGCTCACTATCAGGATGAACACTCTGTTGAGATCCACTAGATTCCATGTGTGATGATCTAAATATATGAAAATATATAGATATGCATGTTTGCATACATTAAATAGAATTAAAAAAATAAGTTCATATGTGTACATGTAAATGGAGATGAATCATTATACTTGAACATTTCTTACATAAACATTATCTAATATTAAACATTTTAAACATGTATTGCATAAACATTATTTACATTAAAATCATTACGTAAAAACATTAAACATTACATATAGGTCCATTAAAAATTTAAAACATTAAGCATTGAACATTAAAAATATTATCTGGAGATCAACATTAAGAACATGTTACATAAGCATTATATATAAAAAAAATTTAAAACATTGCATAGGCATTATTTACATTAAAAAAAACATTACGTAAACATTTAAAAATATTACATATACACATTAAACATTAAACATTAAACATTAAACATTAAACATTAAACATAAAAATTATATAGAACAAAGATGTTCAGACAAGGCTTAGAGTAAGAATAACTTGGGAGAAACATCACGTATACATGAGTTGTGAACTAGAAACTTCAAAAAATAGGTAGTAGTTAGGAAGAGTTTTTTGGGGACTAATATGTCCCAAAAATAAGTTGCATGGTTTATATACTAGCTAGGGGTGACTTTATGGTGATGAATGGGACTTAAATTTTATTGGGGGGAATGCTTGTTGGGTCATCTCTATAGTGATCTTAAAATTAATTTAAATTTCATGATGGGATGGGCTTGGTAGTACAGGGGTAACTATATTGCATACATGTGCATTGGAAAACAAGTTGCAATCACACTAATGTGCATAGCTCATAGGTCCCACCACGGTCGATCTAGGATTGGGAGATTCAATCCAGGTAGAATAGATGATAAAGAGTAGCCCCAGCTATAGGTGAGGAGGAGAATAACACATGATGAGAAATTTGGAGGGAGTGGAGGAGATTATGGATGAGGAGGAGGGGTAGGAGAAGATAGTGGATAGGGCTCGAAGGAAGAAATATAAAGGTTTTTTCTTGGTGTAGGCATGATAGTTGCCAATTTAGTTTATTCATAGTTGAAACCATAAGTGAGGCCTTAAGAATAGCCACAAAGATAGAGATAGGATAATCTATTGACACTCTTATAGCTTCTCTACATGCAAACGTGGTTGGAATATAAACACATTTGGATGCATAAAATATTTAAATTGCCACATTACAGGCATAGATGGACATTATTTTGATGGGGATAGATACAACTATATCCTAATATCTAAGGGTTGAGGTATCCCTTTAGGCATTATACATGTTGAATCGATACAAGTTTGTTAAATGGTTTAAGTTGTATTATAGGTTTAATGTCCAACTTTAGTTGTATTATATAGGTTGAATGGTTTAAGTTGTACATTATAGATCTAATACTTTGAGTAGAATGGTTTAATGGTTTAATTTAATTTAAGTAATTTATGCTAAATATTAAATTTAAATATATTGTAAACACTACATAAATATTAACATTACAAAAAAATATTTAAAAATAAATATTTTTCCACATTAAAATATTAAAAATATATTATTTTTACATACAATTAGAAAAAAACATTAAAAAACATTTTTTTTCACTAATACAACATTTAAAAAATATTTTTTATACATATAATTACTATTAAAAAAACAAAAAAAAAGTTGGCCCCTTCCTAGGACTCGACCGAGCACCCCTCAATAGCCTCTACTGCTCTGCAAAAGTCTCACTGTGCAAATGAGGGGCTTAAACGGAGAGGGCGACTTATATGTTTGGGTATACTCGGCCGAGTAGTACTCGACTGAGTATACCCCGCCACATAGGCGCCACATGGCGCCTATATGGCTTCAATTGAGTACTACTTGGCCGAGGACTACTCAACCAAAATTGCTAATTTAACCTAAAATGCGACACACATTTGTGCTTTTGCCCATGTAGTCTCATGTCCGATAGTGGGACACGTATTTGCGATAGAATGCTTATAATATTTAGTATGGTCTTCAATAGATGATGCATAATGCTTCCTCGAAGATTCATTATTATAATTTAAAGATAAAGTATCATTAGGAAGTATGAAGAAATGCATAAAATTTACAAATGAATGGGCACTAGAAGTGGACATATTTGTGTCACTATGTAAGCATACTATAGGCTGATTATTAAAGAATTCAATAAAATCACAATAAAGTTCAATTGATATACATCAAAAAATACTAAATTCTCATTGATTAAATTTTCTCTAAATGTATGTGTTGAAAAACATCATCATGACTATGAACATAATATAGGAATAAAATATTCAACATGTAAGTTTGTATTTGTATCACAATTAAAGTCATCAAAAATTGACTTTGTAATGCTATAAGTACTAAAAGGAGTCCAAAATATCAAGAGGCATCCATAATAAAAATTACAACATTTGAAACACTATCATTTATTACTTGAAAATAATTATTATCATTTTTAGCCATAAAATATTTGATGTTATAAAGGAGGTAAAGTATATTGATAAAAAATATTATTAATGTCTTTATTAGATAAATACTTGAGAAAAATAGAAGAACATTATCATCATTTAGTGTAATAATAATATTAGAAAACATGGTTCCTAAATGTATCAACAAAATTTTGGGCTAAGGCGCTAAATGTAAGGTAAGTGATAGACACCACTAGGTTAAGGATCATGTGCCTCATTAGATATATCATGAGAAGGGAAGGTCTTTAAAGAAACACATCTTCACTAGTTATAGAAAGATCATGAAAAACATTAGCCTCATGAAAATCACAATCTCTAGTCATAGGACAAGTACAAGCAATATGACACTCGTGGACAAGTAAAGTGAATGGATCGAAAAAATAAAAAAGTAATTAGGAGCTCCATAAAGGATGAAAAGACACAAGCACACATATAGACATGTAAGCACACATATAGACATGTAAAACATCTACACCATCCTGTTGGACTTCACAAAATTTCAAGATTGTTGGCCTTCAAAAATTTTCAAGATTGTTGGTCTTAAAATATTAAAATTTTTATTTTCAAATCTAGAGATACAATCATGCTTACGATCTAGTCTAAAGAACAAAATTACAAATGCATTGTAACCTAAGACAAACAATTTGATAAACTAATTCAAGAAAATTATAAACTAACATAATACATATAAGTATATTAGATTTATACTTGTAATAAATAAACATATTAAAAATCAATTACATACTAAAATCATACATTATAAAATATTGATCCTAAAATAACATAATTTTTAAAATATACTTTTCTTCCCACTAGAACAATATCACTATCACTATGTCTATAATCAATACATAAAACTACCTTGATTAGTTGTTGTATAAAGAGGTCTCAAATTCAATACATATTTTCTTGTGAAGAGGAAGGCATTGGGTATGAAGGTACTTTCCTATTTAAAAAGGAAAATGAGCTTTCTCAGTTAGACATTTAAGAGTAGAACCATCACTTTAGTAGAACATGAGATAAGTGACACATTTTAAATTCTACATATATCTCTCTTGAATTAATGTGAGTATTTATTTCTCCTACAATAATGAGTGTCTTTCACCTTCTCATGTTTTTATTAATACCTACTTAAATTGACCGTTGCTGGGGTTAAAAATATGACCGTTTGCCTTTACGAGGACGGTGTCGTTAACTTTCCCTTCAAGGCAGCTTTATGAATACGCTTCCAACAAATTTATGTCCTTTAACTTTCCCTTCAAGGCAGCTTTTATGAATACGCTTCCAACAACTCATTATATTTGATCGGGGATGTATGGACTCTATAGACCTCATATTCAACTCAAATTCAACATCAAAAGAAATTAGATACTATTTTTTTTTTAAATAGTGTTTTGAAGCACTTATGGATAGAGGAAATGTTATGTATTTTACTTAAAAATAAGATTGTTTTATTTTTTTTGAAAATTAGAAATATATAAATATGTTAATTTGTATTTACAAATATTAATTTTTCCATATTAATAATAAAAAATGTAAAAAAAGATTGGTGTTTATCTTTTCTTTTGTTAGCGTTACATATTTTATAAGGATGTTGTTTAAGATATTAATTGGATTAATTTGATTATGAGTTTTGCTTGAATGTTTTGAACACTAATTCTTATTTTAACAATAGTCTTTTTAAATGTCTATATATGATCGTGCAATTAAGGTTTTACAATTTATTTTTCCCATCCTTATCTTTCTTACAAACATTTTTTATAAGGTCACTAGTGTTTTGCAAAATATATTTACCCCCATTTTCCATAATTGATTAGTTGCACTTGTAGAAACTTTGATGCACATACAGAGATTTTCTAGTAAGATTTCTAATGGAGGAAGTTGATAGATTTCTTCTAAGCTCTTGCTAATAGTTGTTTGGTAGATTGATAAATAGTTTTAGTGAGTTGTAGAAGGTTATGATGAGTTTCATGTGTTGCGGTTTAACATGTAAACTTGTATGAGTGTGGAGTTTGTATGTTCCCAATTACAAGTAATTTTGAAGGATAATTCGTAATCACATAATTATAGACATTCCAATATAAGTATATGTGATAATAAAAGTATACTTGCAACATTGTTAATGTACATGCAATGATGAATAAGAGCAAGGCGATGTTGTTAGAGATACCAATTATGATCAATACCTTGAGTTTTTCTTTTCTATTGCAAGTCATGAGCAATATTTGGTGGTAGGGAAGGAAGATATGCATGTAGTTCAAAAAAAAACAAAACTTTAATTGAGTGTGAGTGCCATTATCTTATTATGAGATGATCATCCATGTGGAGGTCATATTATATGGAATATACGACATTGCTAACATTTGGCATGATATTACAAGTTTAACAATTGTGAAGGTACTTCGTTAAATATTATAGTATTGTAGATTTCTTTCCATCTTACACATTTGTTACATTCAATAACATTTACAATCAAGTAATTTAATCACATCTTAGGTATGATTAATGGTTCAATTTAATTTATATGTGGGAATAACTCTTTAATAGTTATAATTTGGAACATGTTAACTACATTGATGCAATTGGGTTTTAGCCACTTTTAAAATTGTAATCCAAAGTAGCTTTCTCAAACAGTTCTAACTTACAAATTGCAATATTTTAGATTAATGAATTCATTTACTAGAATCTATTAGGTTTTAGGTTTACACATGACATCTTTGTTTACTTAACATTAATCTATGCAATTGCACTTGAACTAATTTTATCATATAATTATTCTCATTTACAAGTTGTAATATTTTAGATTAATGAATTAATTTATCATAATATGTTAGGTTTTAGATTTATACATGCACATCCTAGTTTATTTACACCCTTACACTGGAACTAGTTACGTAGAACTTCTTAGGTTCCAATGTGATTAAAATGATAACAGAACCCAATTTATTTGGTAAACTATGTGGCCTTCTCATTCTTTGATGTTTAAAAGACATATCAAATGAAAGGTAGCTTTACTAAGAATTCACGACACTTTTATCATTATTAGAACAAATTTTAAATAAATTAATATTAAATTTATATAAAAGTTTAGATTTAATATAAAATTTTAATTGAAATTTTATAAGACAACTTCAACATTGAAATAAAAATCTAGAGAAAATTAATCCAATCTCAATAAATGAGCTAATTTATTTTATATCAATGTCTTAATTTACTATAATATGTTAGATTTTAGATTTACACATCTACATCCTAGTTTATTAATACACTTTACACTCAAATTTGTTTTGTAGTTCTTAGGTCTCCATATGATTAATGCAATATTGGCCCTATCCTTCAGTTTGTGTTTTGGTCTACATTTGTACTTGTCCTTGTGTGTCTTGGTTGTGTGTGTGTGTGTCTTTTCGATTTGATGGTTATGATGCTTAATTAATTTGATTTAAATTAAATAGTTAATGATTTGTCATGATAACATTTTTTTTTAATAAGTGCCTAGTAAACTTTTTAATGTGACTGGTGTCACTGGCACGACACGCCCTCCGTCTCCACATGAAAGGCTTTTGATTTAGAGCTATGAACTAGTGATGCCACAAATGGGTGACGTCAGCCCCTTATTACAAAGTTGAAGCCCAAACCCGCACATTGGATCAGTGAAGACACAAGCCTGCAATCACAATGACCCAGTGGAGGTTTGAACCAGGGCGGGGACACCACCACCACCACCACTTAACCAACACAATGAGTGGTGAACCCTTTGTCATGATAACATTAATCATGCTTGATTAACATGATTTAATTAATTAATTAATTATCCTCATATCATTGTTACTATAGATTAATTGCTCCTTATGGAATATTAAAATATGAATTTAATTAATGAAAATTAAGTTAATATGACATTATTTAATTATGGTACAATTTGTTATTCTATTCACTATAGTCATTAATCAATTAATGGAACGTAAATTCTAGTATTAAGGTTCTATTTGTAAGCTAATGATGATTATCATTTATGTATAATTAGTGTCTAATTAATAATATGATTTATTATTTATAAATACTTTTAAATGTTTATGATCTCATTTCTATTAAGAAATAAATAAAAGTTCAATTTTAAAATTAATCAAACAAGCTTACGAAAATTAAGTAAAAGTTTTACTATCTATTAATTGATTTAATTCATCATCTTCTTGGGAGTTTTGAGTTATTGGCCTTTCATATTCTTTTGGAGAGAAATGAAGGATCTCTTCCATACTTTTAATAGATTTTTGAAACGTTTTGAAGGGGGAGAAAATCAAATTTGGGAAAAAAAGAGATTTGGGGAGGATTCAAGTGGGAGAAACCTTTTGATTAATTTTGGGAGCCTTGGATTCAGTATAAAAAGCTTTGATAAATCTGAGATGCTTCAATTTGGATCATGGATATAAGCTTCCTTTTATTGTTCAATTCTGATTTGTTTTCCTTGCAGTCGAGGTATGGATGAAGCTTTAATTTTGATGTAGTCAAGGATGGAGAAACCTCAAGGAGACCAGTCCAATCCTTGTGGCTAATACCACATAGTAGAAATAATAATCCAAGATGGATAAAAATGAGAGATAAACCTTCTATCATTATCAGAAAATCATTTATAACAGATCTGCAACATGCAATCTCATATGCCAAGCACACAGGCCTGATTATGATAAGAGAACCCTTACAAACCCTAGCCAAACTAACACCAAATAATCTTATCAAGATCACCTTCCCCTTAGGAACATGTCCATAAGCTTATAAAGCAATCACAACACTATGTCGGCCTAGGAAAGATCACATTTCCCAATAATTGAGAAAACCTGTCACAACAAATAGGTCGGGACCCAAATCATCAGGTTCAACCTCCAATGTAAGAAATAAGAGATGCGATCATACAATAAATATGGCCTCAAATGTATCAATAATATTGCACAATCACGTACGGAGATTCCCATCAGAAGATCAGAAAATGATCAGAAAATACAATAACTGACTGGGAAAATCAAGAACAGGATACTCAAGCAAAGAATCTGCAAAATCTCATGCGCGATGAATCCAAATTATGTGTGATAATAGGATAAGGTCAAATACAAAGTCATAGACACATTGTAGTGACCAGAACACAAAAGAAAAACCATAGACCGACCGCTAACACAAACACCAGACTGATCAAACATGAAAACACATTTTTGTTTGATGCAAGATTGCTAAGATCCCAAGATGCTCCTGCATCAGACACCCAGGGTATTTAAAAAGTGAGCCTCTCACTTTTCTGGGGCCAAAGGAAAACCAAAATGGTCAACAACAGCTTGAGAAATCCATGAAGAATCTTCCACTGGTTTGTCCTTCCATTTGACAAGATGTTCAATATATTTATTACCTCTTGTAATTCGACCAACTCTGCTATCCAAAATTTTCTCTATCTGATCCATCTGCTTCTTAGCATACTACTACCCAATATATGATCCTTCACTACTACTGCAATCTGATTCATGATACTCATACAAATATTCAACATTGAATACTGGTGATGTATCCATATCCTATGGTAATTTTTCTTCATATGCATTCCCTGAATCAAATTTCCTCAAGATCTTACAAGGACCAGAATTCCTCATCCTCAACTTGTTATAAGTACGAATAAAAAATATACCCTTCTGCAAGTATACCATAACTTCATCTCCTACTTGAAATTCCTTATGTCTTCTCTTCATGTCTTCTCTCCTCTTATAAACTTTATTCATTTCCTCAAAATGATGTCTCACTCCTTCATGCAATGATCTCATAACCTCAACAAATTCCTCTGCTTCAATACTCTTCTTAAAATTATGAATGATATCCCTTAATTATACTACTCCCTTAGGATTAAACCCAGAAACCACTTCAAATGGTGTCTTCCCTGTACCCTATTTACTGAATTGTTATAAGCTAAATTTTCTTGTGGCAAAACTAAATCCCAATTTCTAGGCTTATCTCCAACTAAAAACCTCAACAAGGTCCCTAAACTCCTGTACACAACCTCTATCTGTCCATCAGTTTGTGGATGAAAGTAGAACTAAACTTTAAATTAGATTTCATCTTCTTCCAAAGTGTCCTCCAAAAATAACCAACAAACCTACTATCCTTATCTGAAATAATGCTCTTAGATAATCCATGTAATCTCACAATCTCCTTAAAAATTAAATCAGCTACATAAACTAAATATTTAGTCTTCCTACAAGGAATGAAATGTGTCATCTTAGAAAATCTATCGACAACCACAAATATTGAGGCATAGCCTCTCTATGTTCTAGGTCAACAAAGTACAAAATCCATACGACTCTCCTCCCAAGGTTTGACCAGTACTGTCAAAGGTGTATACAACCCCACATTCTGACTACTACCTTTTGCAACTTGACATAACTTACAACCCTGTACAAAATTTGACACATCCTTCTGAAATTTTGGTGAAAAGTAATTCTCACTTACCAAAGCTAATGTCTTATCAATGCCAAAATGTCATGCTAAACCTCCACTATGTTTCTCCTTAATCTGATTATCTCTCATGGAACTCATCGATATACATAATTGAGTACCTCTAAATAACATTCCATCCTGAATGAAATAATCCAACAACTTAATTCTGTTAGAAACAATAGGTTCCTTACAAGCCTTCCAAGGTTCACTGAAATCTAGATCTTCCTCATACAAGCTCTTGAATTCATCGAATCTCAATACTACAATTTTCATCCCAGTCAACAAAGTCCTCCTACTCAAAGCATCATAAAATTTATTTGAAAAACCACTCTTATGTTTCAACACAAATTTATAGATTTGCATAAACTCAAGCCATCACATATGTCTCTGATTCAACTTACCTTGGCTGCACAAATACTTCAATGCTTGATAATCAATATACAATACAAACTCCCAAGGTAACAAATAATGTCTCCACTTCTTTAAAGATTGAATCATAGCATAGAATTCCTAATCATACACTAAATACCTTCTCTTAGAATCATTCAACTTCTCACTTAAATAAGCAACATGTCTTCCTTCTTGAGTCAAGACAGCTCCAATTTCATTTCCACTAGCATCATAGTCTACTTGAAACACCTTATTGAAATCAGGTAAAGCTAATACTGATTGTTCTATCACCTTCTGCTTCAACAATGAAAAAATCCTTTGCGCTCTATGTGTCCATTTTAAATCCTTTCTCTCTCCTCTCATAGTTTCATTTATTACTCCACAAATTGAACTAAAGTTCATGATGACCTTACGATAGAAACTAGCCAACCCATGAAATGATCTTACCTCTCCAACATTCTCCAATGTAGGCCACTCAACAATAGCTTTCACTTTTTGAGGATGCATCTTCAATCCTTCAACATATATTACAAATCCCAAGTATACTAACTCCTCCTTCATGAAAGTACACTTCATGATGTTTATAAAAAAATTCTCTTCCCTTAACCTCTGCAATACTTGTTTAACATGAATCAAATGTTCGTCTTGGCTCTTACTAAAAAATCAAGATATCATCCAAATACACAATGAAAAACTTACCTAAGAATCTCTTCAGGACTTAATTCATTGGCATCATTAAAGTACTGAGTGCATTGGACAATCCAAAAGACATTACCAACAACTTATAAAATCCTTCATCTGTTTTAAATGTAGTCTTTCACTCATCACCTTCTCTGATTCTAATCTTTTGATATCCACTCTTCAAGTCTATCTCGGTGAAATACTTAGCTCCACTCAAACAATCCATCAATCATCCATCCTTGGAAAAGGAAACTGATACTTAATTGTAATTTGGTTGATAGCTCTTGAATTAGCACACATCCTCCATTGTATATCTTTCTTAGGTACTAATACCGTAGGCACTGCAGATGGAATCATAATTTCTCTGATCAACCCTATCTATAATAAATATTGCACTTTCCTATTGAGTTCTTCATTCTCTGTCAGTGTCATCCTATATGCTGCTTCATTAGGTAGAATAGCCCCTGGTATCAAATACATAAAATAACTAATGCTTCTCACCGGTGGTAATCCATCAGGTACATTATCTAGTATGATGTCATCATACTCATTCAACAACCCAATTATTTATTTAGGATGTTCTTCTACCAAGACATTCTTCTTAGAATCCTTAGGTACTAAATAAAAACACACATCATTATGCTTCATACCATCCAAAAACTTTGTATCATCCACTAAAAAAATATTTTCACTGGTACATACTTCACTCTAAAGAGGTTCCTCTAAAGGTAACAAATTATGTTCATCCCATTAGAAACAATAGTGTAAAAATTCTTTCTACCATCATGTATAACATGCCTATCATACTGCCATGGTCTACCCAACAAGATCTGACACACATCCATAGGTATAATATCTCACAAAACCTCATCATAACACTTCCCAATCTTGAATTTAACTAGGCATTGTTCACTTACTAGTACCTTGTATTCATCTTGTATCCATGCAATCCGATAGGGTTTAGGATGCTCCAACCTCTGCAACTTCAATTTTTCAATCAACTCCTCTGAAGAAAGATCATCATAACTGCCACTATCTATGAAAACATTATACACCTTGTTTTGTACCTTACATCTAGTTCTGTAAAAATTATTCCTATGTATAGACTCCTTTTCTTGTTCTCTATGGTATAGGATTCTCCTAGTAGTTAAGGTTTCACCTTCCTCTGCTTGATTGTTGTTCACTGAACTGGTGGACTCTTCATCAAAAAATGGTTTTTCTCTTACTGCCTTCTACCTTCTTCTCAGAGTTAACTTGTTTGCATTCAAAGGATCTATGTACTACTTCACCACATTTGAAACAAGTGTCACTGAACTTCCTCGTTTCATCACTACCTTTTCCTTCATTCTGGTAGGAAGTTTTATGATTCCTCCTATAGCGACCATTTTCCTTAACTTCTGACTCACTTTTCCCCTAATTTGTAGAAGATATGCCTCTACTTTGGAATATTCCACCTCTGCCTCTTTGTCTTTGTTGATGCCTTCTGTTCAGTTTCTCTTTAGCCTTCAAGGCCCACTTATAAGCCTCTTCCACACTCCTAATATGAAATAGAGTTATTTGATCTTGTATGAACATCCTCAAACCATTAAAATACCGAGAAACTTGTTCAACCTCATCATCTATATGACTTGATTTGATGTTCAACTTGTAGAAATCTTCAGTATAACTTTTAACACTTAGGTCTCTTTGCTTCAGGTTCTGCAACTTTATAAAAAACTTACTTGGTAGTCCTTAGTAAAAAACTTATGCTTATAATTATTCACCATCCTATCCCAAGATTTTATCTTGTCTTTACCCCTTCTCCGCCGATCTATTTGCAAATGTTCCCACCACAGGGATGCATGTCCTTGTAACTTAGTGCAGACATACTTTACCTTCTTCTCTTCATTAGTTCCTTTAAGTTCAAAACACTTCTCTATCTCTGTGATCCAATCTATCAATTCATCCACATCTAGGTTTCCATGATAATCAGGTGGGTTGAAATGAGGTTTCCAATTAACATTATTCAAGGATCTAGTGAACCTCTCCTCTTCATGATTCAACTCTAGTTGTGCCCTATTGTTATCTCCTTCTACTACTGGTTCCTGATTTTTTTCACCTCCTTCTTCATCACTTGCATCTTCTATATGTTTTCCTCTCCTTTGAGAAGTCTCTACTACCTCCAACCTGGTAGAAATTTATCTAAACAAATTTAAGACTGCTGGATCTACTGTGTGTAAGAAAATACACCTTCATGAAATTAAGATTAAGAGAAACAATTCTATGAAAAGATAAAACAAATTAATCTAAGAATTGAAGCTAAACAATCTATATCATCTCATGGTTCTCTATCCAAGCTTTGTTAAGAGAGCTCTCAGGCTTAATCTCTCTCAAGGACAATCCTAGAACGAGATATGTATGATAAACAAATGCTCAAATCTAGCTAGAATGCTCAAAATGCTCCAAGATATGTGAGAAAATAACAAATGCTCCTAAACATGATATGCTAGAATGCTAAAGCAAATGCTAAAATTCTCTCAAAAGCTCTCAATTGCTCCTCATATGCTCTCAATATGCCTATAGTAAGGATGCTTTTGCTCTTAAAATTCTTGGATCCCAAACACAAAGGAAATGGCTTGTATTTATAGCATTTTCCCAAGGGTAGGGGGTAGAGTGAGTTTACCACGATCAAAGCTTGGTTAAGTCAAAAGCTTTGAGGTGCTCTCAAATGGAGGGAAAGTTGGTTGGTTGTCTCAAATATATTAGGAATTAAATAACTCCATCATTTAATTAAATTAGCCATGGAAGGGTGATTGGGTTGGATTTGATCTTCTTGATTTTAACTATACAATTGAAAAATCAATTGCATAATTTGATTAATCCCTTTAGGCTTGAATTTAATAATTTGATTTCATGGTTATTTGATCTTTTAATTTGATTTGAATTTTGTCCATTTGATTTGATCCATTTGTTTTGCATTGAGATGACATTTTAAGGCATTTGGCTGAGATTTATAGTTTGGAATGTTTGAGATACACCTAGTCAATTTTAGGTGTCTACATCTACATTCCTAGCTCCCTCTAGAATTTCTCTTGGCTATTTTCACAATCCTTAGTAGCTGTAGGTTGGATCCTTTAAACCACCACCCCACAAGAAAATCCTAGGTTGCAAAACCATTCTCTGATACCACTTGATGCAATCAAGGATGGAGAAACCTCAAGGAGATTAGTCCAATGCTTGCTACTAATACCACACAAAAAAAATAATAAGCCAAGATGGATAGAAATGAGAGATGAACCTTCTAGTATTATCATAAAATCATTTACAACAGATCTGCAACATGGAGTCTCACATGCCAAGAATGTAGCCCTGATTATGCTTAGAAAACCCTTACAAACCCTAGACAAACTAACAAAAAATAATCTTATCAAGATCATCTTCCCTTTAGGAACAATTCCATAAGCTTATAAAATAATCACAACACCAGGTCGGCCTAGGAGAGATCACATTTCCCAATATTTGAGAAAATGTGTTATGACAAATAGGTCGAGACTCAAATCACCAAGTTCAACCTCCAATGTAAGAAATAAGAGATGTGATCATACAATAAATTTGGACTCAAACGTAACAATGAGGTGGCACAATCGCGTACGGAGATTCCCATCAGAAGATCGAAAAATGATCAGAAAACACAACGACTGACTGAGAAAATGAAGAACATGAAAGTCAAGCAAAGAATCTACAAAATATCATGTGTGATGAATCCACATAATGTTTGATCATAGGATAAGGTCCAACACGAAGCCACAAACACACTGTAGTGACCGCAACACAAAAGAACAACCATAGACCGACCACTAACAGAAACACCAAACTAATAAAATAGGAAAATAAATATTCTTGTTTGGTGCAAGATTGCTAGATCCCAAGATGCTCCTGCATCAAATATATTTAGGGAATTTTGTGATGTAGTAAAAGGATATGTATGTATATTATTTGCTAAGTTTATTTTTCTTTATCAATGATTCTAACCTTTGGTCTATCTCATTCTCCCATGCCTAGTTGTAGTTCTATCTTAGATCGATTATGCTTATTCCCAAACCTTTTTCCTCTAGAAATGTATGGTTTTATACACTTGGAAATGATTATTATGTTGTAATATGTCCATGGAACTACCTTAGATATATAAAATATATCTCTATCAATTTTCAAATATTTTTCTTCCTTAGCCTTTGGTTTGGGTGTCACTGCAAATTTGGTGTTTAACTCTTGCATGGTTGCTTGGAGGTGAGACAAAAAATAAAAAAAATGACTGAGCTAATGAGACCTTTCCTCTACCATATTTCTTTGGAGTTTCATTCAGATTTGACGTGGTTGTCTCAAGGAGACGTGGTGTTTAGCATGGTCATTGAAATTTTATATGGTTCAAAATTTGTTCATTTTGATGTTGTAGAGGCATTTTATACCATTTGTCTTCGCTGTTATTTTTCAAATATCTTTAGACTACATTTTTTTTCTCTTAGCTTTGACGTTCCCATGATTTAATGGACTTGGTTTACAGTTTGGCATTTTCTACTTTTTATTACAAAACCATTTCGTGTTGCCTCATGATTTGTGTAAGAGTTTAGTTTTTGAAGTTGATTATCGACCGCAAATTGTGATAGTTGATTGTCTTTCTCTTGTTGATGTCTATGTATGCCATTTATTAGAATCCCTTTTATACAAAGTTTTGATATATGTGAGGAGTGTATGTTTGTAGGTGTAAGATTTATGTTTTAATAAAAACAAACTATGAAATCTTAATGTAGGTGTAAGATTTATGTTTTAATGAAAACAAACTATGAAATCTTAACCTAAGTAAGAAGGCATTTATAAAGTATAAATAATAATTATTTAGTTTAGTTAGTTATAGGTTTAAGAACACATTCCTTTCTCTTTTTCAAGATTCTATACTTTTCATAGTTAGTTCTAGTTCTTTTTAAATTTGGAAATATGCTAAGGTTTGCTTAGAGTATAGATTCAAAGGTTTTAGATTTAATTTTATCTTTGATATGAAAATTTTATGTTTACAATTTTCTTTTAGAATAATATTGTTGATCCTAAAACTTGCACTTCAAAATGGTAACAACCCTTAGGAAAAGTCTGAGTATTGTGGGACCAAAATTGATAATACTCAGAACAATCTACGAGATTGAGGAGCTGACTCTCCATGAATAGGGGGATGGAAAGAGAAGAACTAGAAATGAAATCAACTAGAGGTTATGTGCCAAATAATTTTCCTACCTACTCAGATCTTTCTTCAGTAAAAGATAAAACCATAACATCTGAATACAAATATTGTCCTATAAATTGGTATAGTATACCACAATCCCTTCATTGTCAAAATGAGAACATAAAGACAAGATCCTAGACATAGATCTAAAAATTCATATCATTTCATGGGTGCATCAATTAAAGATAAGAAACAACAAAGAATTCACAGATTCCTATTCGTCTATTTACTTATGATAACTTACAGACATAGAACACCTTTGCATCTTAATTACTTTCAACTTGATGAGTTAGTTTTCAAAATGAACCATCACTGAAAGAAATTTAAACACAAATATGCTAGAGTCTTATAAGATAATGAATACTAAAATTGACATAAATCACCAGTATATTCAATATAAAAAAAATAAAAGGATTGATCGCGAACAGTCTAATTCTAATCAACAAGAAAGTAGTCAGTAATAAAGTCTGCAAGTATCACATCCTAGAATTATACAATAAGTAAACATTAGTATGGTAAAATTATCTGTCATTTTACAAATAAAACCCAACCCTTTACAAGAGAAAAACAACCCCTCTTAAAGCCCAAAAAATGTCACCAAAAATATTCCCCTTCTAACAGAAAAGATCATGCCGCCCGGGCCACCACCTGGAGAAATAATTGCCTAAGGCCATTGAAAGAACTACCATGATGCACTGACACTTGAAAACCTTGATCTTCTCAACACCTTCCTAGATACAAAACTAGTAACCATAATAATTTCCCATTCCTTCTAGTGAGAAACACTTTGTTCCAAAAGATACTGGGACACGTGGATGCACGAAATTTTTTTCTAGCTATAGAGACTCCTTGTGCATCCTTCAAAACTCCAAAAGAATGACACATGTACGGGGTGAATAAATGTCATGAACAAGAAGAGAATGTCTATGAAGGAATACTCTAACCGGTATAAAAAACTCCAATGTGCAAAGATGAGAGGGTCTGTATATGAATATACAAAATTGATGAATCTTGGGGAACTTGCCTGCAAGGTTCAACTCCCAGAATTTATATTTCCTGGAACAACAAAAGAAGAGGGGAGGAGGAGTCCTATTAGATTCTTTCCAAGGGAGACCACAAGGGAGACCATTCTTGTTCATTTGGAAAGCTATGAATTTGGAAGTCACAAAAGGCATGGTATAGAGAAATCTTCTCTCTGAAGGTAAAACTACTCAAATCGCCTCGCGAGGTGATCAAAATAAAATGCAGAAAAGCGAGGGGATATAAGACATATTTAACCTAGGAAAATTTAGATATGGAACCTAGAGGTTTCTCAAATGAGTGATCTTTCCTTTTCAATTCCATCTACTCCTTTACTTTATCTTCACTGAGAGTTGTTCTATTGGGTCCGAAAGGTGATGGAAGTCTATCCTGCAATAATGCCTATATCTTTGTCTGTTTCTAGGAAATTAAAACTCTAAATTTCTCTAGACACTCTGTAGCATGTCTAATTACTTCTCTACACTTAATAAATTAGCATGCCTTCACTGCTGCAAGCTGCCTATCCATGATCCCAAGTGATAGAAGAGTGCTATCATAGCTTCTTAATGTTTCTTGATCAGGCTCCTTGCCTCATTTATGGTAGGAGTGATTTGTTAATGGGTGGATTTTATGGCAGCATCCACATCATTACTTAATCTAGCAGCATCAACCATGAACTTGAAGGTTGAAATCAAACAGAGTGTGGATGCCTCAATTTCATCCCATAAGGATGAGTACAGGTGCTACACTAAGAGTGTATAAATCACATAACTAGGGGGATTGTGGGAACCTATAGTTGATTTATTTATTCTTCCTACTTATTGATAGCTCCCTCGAGCTAGTGCACCTATGAGTGATTAGGATGATAGATTTGTTGGCACTCAACCAACTTTTTCAATGCCTTCTCTACCTTTATCTGATCCTGAACCAAGGTGTCCCAAAAACTTTGTAAGTCATTTTTGAGTTGTGACTCCCTTGTTCGTGACTTCGGATCAATTTGCATTTGATGAGATTGGTTGGAAAATAGGTCCTTATCCAATCATACCATCTCAAAATTTCTCTACTCCAGTTCCTTCTTTATATCTTCACATGCTAGCTCTCGACGATTGGCTTGCTACTACAAAGTAGAGATATCATGAGAAAAGTCCTTTTTGTCCTTTTCTGTCTTTTCCATTTTTTCTTTCAGCCTTTGTTGGACTTCATTTAGTGATTTTTGGGCATGAGATAATTCTTTTTATTTTTCCTTCATCTTTTGTGACACTTTGGTCTCTTCATTTGACTTCTTTCAAAGCTCATTAGCGAGTCACTGATTATCCCTTTGAAAAGACATGATCTGCTTCTTCAAGTCATCAATCAAAGTCAAAATATTCTGTAGATCTCTCTCCTTCTTTTAGAGCTTCTGAGTGAGTTTGAGATAGTTAGCAGTAACTATCTTTTGGTATTATTCCATGAGTTCCACTCGGTTCCATGTTCTCACATGACTAAGGTTCATAGAGACGGCGTGAGACTTGAAATCTTCAAGTTGCATTCATAATTTTTTTGCCTTGGATAGTAGGTATATAGGTGGCAATAGTGAAGATTTTGTATTTGTCACTGTAGAGAGATGTGATATTGGTAGAAGAAGGTTTATTGTCATCTTTACCATTTTGCTTCCTAATTCTCTCCATCCTGGCCTGCCTAGTTGTATTAATGTGGGAGTTGGAAATAGCAGTAGGAATATCTTCTTGCACGATAGTAGGGCAACCAACATGGGGAAGCAAAGGGGATACACCCGAGGATAATCTGGTAGGGGAGCTTGAGGTAAGTGCCAATGGGGAAATCATCTTGAAATATGAGATGAACTTAGCTCCAACAAGGGAAAAGATAGTTGGTTGCAGAGACAATGGGGGAATAGGGGTCACAAAAGATCGAGAAGGGGAAATAAAGGGGCAAGGCACTGGAGAAACTAGAGACTGAGAAGAGAGGAGGGGTAGAGAAAAAATTAATTGAGGAACATGTTTCAGTGGAGGTAGAAAAGTCTCCTCTCACATCAAAGGTGGGAATTGTACCTCCTCCTCCTCTTCTTCTTATGAAGACTCTTGCAACCTAAGCTTCATATTTTTTCTCCTCTTTTTTCTATGCTAGGGAAGCAACCGGTTATAACGATCTCTCTCTCTTTCTTTTTTATTGATCAATGAGTCAAGTCAAATGGGATCCTTTAGAAAATTTTAATTCTATGGATTTCTCCTTCATTATTGGAGGTGCAAAATCCTCCATAGGATTTTCAACAATCAACACTACCACATCTTGTTGTTCCGATGGATTTCTAGAAATACATGGGACATATTCTTCTTCCTCTTTATTTTTAGGTGAGGAAATTTCATTATTCTCATTCTCCCAATTCTTTTCAAATTCAAAATTGGGTTCAAAATCCCATAGGGTTGTGAAATCCAGTCTATTTTCTTGCTTGTATTGCCTTAAATCTTCATTTTTTTCTTCTGACGAACCCTCACCTCTCAACTTATTCTCAAATTTTGAGGAGATTTTATAACTGGAATTAAATGAGCACTATACCTCATATAAATCCAACCATGGGGGGAAGTTTCCAACATGGGATATGGAAAAATCAATGAACACATTCGCAGAAGGATGGGAAGGAGTCACCCTTTTCTCCCAATAAGGTCACAAGCGATGAACAAGAGGTTTAAACTCATTCTTTAAATAACTATCTGGGTCAAAACACCAACAATCATGAAGCAACAGGATGACAAGATGAGAAATATTTGACCTTAAAATATTTTCATATCTCCTCTTATTCATGGTCAAGCCTTCAAAGGTAACTGGCAGTCTATACATCATAGCTTTGCCTCTTCCTGCACCAATTGTCTCATCGATTAGGGAGAGCTTTCAAAAAAATTCTAGAGATAAAACCTTGTCTTGGAAAAATGTCGGGTGGCAGAAAGCATGTGAACCATAAAAGATAGGCACCTGAAATGTGAAGATATGCAGTAATCAAAGATCTGTAGAATCATTTCCTGTGCAATCACATCCACAAAATCATAGCACATACGATGGATCGAATCCTTCACATAATATGTGATGCAAGAGCATCTTGGGTTCTTTGGCAATCCCGATCAACCAAAAATATGTTTTCTTTAGTTCGGTAGCTTGTTGGAGGCTGCTTGGTAAAGTTCTTAGTAACTTCTTTCTCTCAGTGCTTAGGCTCAATAACTTAGTCTATCTTGCTTTACCGATGGGTCTTGGTGGATGTTTGGCTACTCAGTGGGTTTTCACCGAGTTGTTTTTGTTGCTCGGTTGGCTTCTTACTGAGTTATTTCTAGTGCTCAGTTGGCTTTCTTACCAAGTTGTGTTTTTGAAGTTGGATCGTCTGGCTGAATTCTACATTTAATTTCCATAGCATAATTAATGTTGGGATCGCTCATTGGGATGTGTGTGGACCTAAATCTGGGTCTTTGGTGTTTCCTATGTTGGATCTGAGTGCTGACCTCTTTGGTGGACTCTTGTATATATTTGGTTTTATATTCTTAGATTAGGGAAAAAATTAGGAGGATCATTTGGAATAGAAGATTAGGTGTTTGCAGATTTGCATTGCAGGTCTATGATTTCGCATGTATGAAGATTATTCTGTAAAATATCCGAATGTATATGGCAAAAATTGGGAAGCCTTACAAAGAAACATGTATGATTTTTGATGAAATAATATAAATTTATATTTTTTCTTCCCTCCCTTCCTATGTTGTTTCTTCTGAGTTATTTTTCAAGTTGGTTTGGATAGCTAGGATTCCCTTGGGCACTAGTCTTCCAACCCTCCTTGTGTTAGGTGGTGTATAGTCAGAAAATGGAAGCACTTCCATGGTAGACCGGTTTAGCATTCTGAGTAAGTGGTTTGGGGTCATATCAAGCACCTTGAATGGGTTCCTGACTTTGACCTGGCTTTCCCCCTATTCTGCCTCTCTTTCCACTTCTTTCCATCCAGTTTTTTGGCATCCTGGACTGCAGATTTGAGATCTTTGACCTCAGGGTAAGGGTTGACCTTTTGGGTCTATTTCGACCTTGAACCTAACCTAGGTCAAGGTTGACCTCGACCTTGATGCAACCTTGACCTTGACCTAGGTCAAGGTCGACCACGACCTTGACCCAGGGTTCAAATCTCAGTGTCCCATAGTTTTCGGATGTCGGTCTTCTGGGTCGGCTGTTTTGGGTTCCGAAGTGGTGATTCCTAAATTATATTTAACATAGGTCTACTTCTAGGGGCATGGGTCCAATTAGGATTTAATTCTCCTATGTAGGCCTCCTTAGAAGATTGTGCCCTAGTTTCATATAAAAGGGAGCCTTCTCCTCTCATCTTCTCTAACAAGCATTGGTGATAACTATCAACTATTGAGCACTAATTCTCTCCAAGAAAAGTCAAGCAAGAAAAAATTTCAAGTTCTCCATTGAAGATCAAGGATTCAAGCTTTCAGGCCTTTGAAGGGATTTGGTTCAAGCATTCAAGAATCAACATTCAAGTTCTAGATCTAGCCATCATGGTGGTGTGATCTTCCTTCAAGATCCTTTGGCATCCTCAACACTCATTCATTCTCTTCAAGGTGGATTCCAAGCATACAATCATGGAGGTTTATGGTTTCTATTGAGTCCAATCTTTCATATTTACATACTTTCTTACATTCGAATTACATTGGCATATCTACTCAATATCATAGCCTCATTGTTAGATTCAATTCTACTACTTGCTAGCATTCTTATTTCAATTATTGATTTCAAGGTTAATTCCTAAATCGGGGTTTGACTAAGGCAAACGCCTCCCCCACAACAAACAAATCTCTTTTTCTTGTAGGTACAGGTTCGGGATTGTGGATTTAAACACAGATCTAGATACCCTTTTTGGCAAACTTTTGGGAACCGCAAACACATTTTCCGTTGGACCTGTGCAGGTCTGGGTCAAGATTATTGGGTCAGGGGTGACATTTGTGGGTCAAGGTCAACCTTTTTCTATGAGCCTACTTTAGAATATAATTCTTCCCCCTTTAGGGATCAATATTTAGGCACTCCTACAATGTGCTTTATTGATAGGGAGGATAATCCTCCTATTTGGGATGAACCTTTGGATATGGATGTTGATTACTCTCTTCCTCATGAAGCCATTATGGGTGATTCTACTTTTCAGGATGAACCCTTGGATAAAGACATTGATTTATCTCCTCCTTGTGAAGATGATTTGATACAAGAGGGTGATTTATTAATGGATGACATATTCACACAGGATGGTGACTCTTTTTCTAAAAAACTCTCTCCTTATGTAGACATTTTAGAGAAAGAAGAAAACATTATAGATTCTTTACCTCCATTTGGGATTTCTTCTAGTAATAAGACATTAGCAGGGAATGATATGAATTCCGTTAATGCTCTCCTTCTTAGTGATGATCCTATGGCGAATCAAGCTCCTACCCCATCTTCTCCTAGGATATATTCCTTTATTTTTTCCTTCTTGTGAATCTATCGAACATACTAATAATGACTTAGTGACTACTAGAGTTCAATTGACCTCTTTTCATATGGATTCTTGTTATGGTCATAGTTATCATTTACTAGTTAAACAAGGATTCCATACTCAAGGATGTGCTAAGCATAAATAGGGAATTCAAATGCCGTTACAGAATGGGGGGCATATGCATTCTTATGTATTGGGATTTAATCCTCAACAACACATCAATGTTACCAACATATCAAATAACATTTCAAAACATGATGACGCTATGAAGGAATTTGACCAAGAGGTTGTTCTGCCTAAACTCCTTCGTGCTAAGATAATTACTAGACCTAAACACAAAAAGAAACGTAGTCTATACTTGAAGATTCTTCCTTTTTGTTTCTATCATAGATTTCATGATCACTC
The DNA here is from genome assembly GCA_018584345.1 of Thuja plicata. Classification (NCBI taxonomy): domain Eukaryota; kingdom Viridiplantae; phylum Streptophyta; class Pinopsida; order Cupressales; family Cupressaceae; genus Thuja; species Thuja plicata. The sequence goes on along the minus strand of MU220620.1, from coordinate 158,557 downwards.
TAATGAATGTCATGCTTTACATCATAAGATTAGGAAGCTCATTGATAGTAAAATTATTTATGTATCATGTGGCAATGAGTTATATTTCAATCCTATTTTCTCTAAATAACATTTATGTTCCTATTATGAAACTCCATATTATGTAAACAATGTTAGCCTAATCTTTGGGGGCTCGTTTTCTTGCATAGTATTGTGAGCAATATAATAGGTCCCCTTTCATCCTTGTCCCTACACTTGGGGGGCAAGGATGCCATCTCCTTCTTTTTGGTCCTTTACTTTCCCTTGGTTAAGCAGTATTCATCTATTATGTGATATCCAATCATACATGAAAATTTTGGTTTGCATTGAGGATATATGTCTTTGATTATAACCTATTTCATTGTTTGTTTTTGGGTTTCCATGGTTTATAAATCTCTCACCTTGGAAACTTAATAGTGTGCTATCCCTCACAAGCGTTACTTTCTCACTTCTTGTATGATATCTCTTTTCTACAATAACATTTCTTGATATAATTTGATATATCCCTTGCTTTCACCCCTGGGGGGCAAGGTATTTTCCTTCCTCCTCTATCTAAGTATCTACTTTCCTTAGCTTAGTGGCATTTTTTTATCATATAACATTATTTCCTTATAAAGGTGTATGTTTTTAACTATGGATACCCTCTTATATGAGAGGTGATTGTCCTAGGTCATCACCTCTTCTTTATTTTGCAAATTATGTTCTGTATAAACTCTTGATCTTGCTTTGGGTTAGAGTTTGATTCCTTCATCCTAAGCTTCCTCTTCCTCTTGATTATGGGGGGCTTGATGTTTGAATCTTAGGTCCCTCTTTTCTTTAGAAGATGAAATTTTATCCTAAGCACTCCTCTATGGTGGGGGTCTTGATGATAATATCTCTTCCTCTTTGAGGATTCTTTTTCCATAAGTGACATATCCATTTCACGATTATCTATGATCTTGGATGTAAGAGTCAAGGATCTTCACTAAGAATATGGTATACATTATTGTTAAGCTAGATATCTCCTTACCTTGTGAAGTAGGTATCCTCTTTCTCTTCCTTATCCTGCCTAGTAGGTAGTCATGATAAGGAGGGGGGCATATATAGGGTCTCCCTTGTACTATAGTTTAAATTAATTTACATTTTGCAGCATGCTAAATCCTTGGAAGGTAATGCACATAGGTTTCTAAATCCTAAAGGGACACGCATTTTTACTTTTATTTCTGCTAAATCCTCGGAAGGTAACGCACATAAGTTGCTAAATCCTGAAGAGATATGCATTTTTACTTTTATTTTTGCTAAATCCTCAAAAGGTAACACACATAAGTTGCTAAAATCCTGAAGAGATGCGCACCCTTTTTATTTTACGATATGCTAAATCCTCAAAAGGTAACACACACAATTTGCTAAATCCTGAATGGACACACATTTTATATTCCATAGTGATACAAGAATATGGATCTATGGATATTTTTAAAAGCCGTCAGAAGACACATTTACAATTACAAGAATATTTTATGGGTGAACCTATTGGGCTCTCCCTCCTTGGTGATTCATGGTAAGGTGGGAATCTTACTAGGCAAGGTAATCACTTTTTCTTTTCTCTCTTTTTGCTTTCATGCTAGTAGGATTAGATCATGAAGCTATGTTATCTTTAGTGTTGCTTTGGTCTTTCTTATGTAATCATGTATGTTTTCTATGATTGATTGCTCTTTAATTTCATATATTTATGTTTGTATGTTGAGTAAGAATCCTTCGTCTAGGGGCTCATGTCCCTAACTTAGTGATATTCTACTTCGTTGTGATCCACCAGTGTCTTTCTTCTAACTTTACCATGAGCATGTTTGATTTCCATACTTCCGCTAAAGTAAGGGCTAAATGTATAGTCAGAAAATGGAAGCACTTTCATGGTAGACTAGTTTAGCCTTCCGAGTAAGTGGTTTGGGGTCATATAAAGCACCTTGAATGGGTTCCTGACTTTGAGATGGCTTTCCCCTTGTTCTTCCTCTCTTTCCACTTCGTTCCATCCAGTTTTTTGGCATCCTGCACTGTAGATCTGAGATCTTTGACCTCAGGGTCAGGGTCGACCTTTTGGGTCTATGTCAACCTCGACCCTGACCTAGGTCATGGTCGACCTTGACCTTGACCTACGTCAAGGTTGACCTCAACCCTGACGTAGGTCAAGGTTGACCTCGACCCTGACCTAGGTCAAGGTCGACCTCAAACTTGACCTAGGGTTCAAATCTGAGGGTCCCATAGTTTTCGGATGTCGATCTTTGCAAAAGATATTTCTCGCTTTCAGGTCAGCTCTTTCATGTTCTGAAGTGGTGATTCCTACATTATATTTAACATAGGTCCACTTCTAGGGGCATTGGTCCAATTAAGATTTAATTTTCCTATGTAGGCCTCTTTAGAAGATTGTACCCTAGTTTCATATAAAAGGGAGCCTTCTCCTATCATATTCTCTAACAAGAATTGGTGATAACTATCAACTATTGAGCACTAATTCTCTCCAAGAAAAATCAAGAAAGAAAAAATTTCAAGTTCTCCATTGAAGATCAAGGATTCAAGCTTTCAAGCCTTTGAAGGGATTTGGTTCAAGCATTCAAGATTCAACATTCAAATTCTAGATCTAGCCATCATGGTGGTGTGATCTTCCTTCAGGATCCTTTGGCATCCTTAACACTCATTCATTCTCTTCAAGGTGGATTCCAAGCATACAATCATGGAGGTTTATGGTTTCTATTGAGTCCAAGCTTTCATATTTACATACTTTCTTACATTCGAATTACATTGGCATATCTATTCAATATCATAGCTTCATTGTTAGATTCAATTCTACTACTTGCTAGCATTCTTATTTCAATTATTGATTTCAAGGTTAATTCCTAAATCGGGGTTTGAGTAAGGAAAACCGCTCCCCCACAACAAACAAATATATTTTTATTACAGGTACAGGTTCAGGACTGCAGATTTGAACACAGATCTGGATACCCTTTTCAGAAAAATTTCAGGATCCGCAAACAGATTTTCTGTTAGACTTGTGCAGGTCAGGGTTGAGATTAATGGGTCAGGGGTGACATTTGTGGGTCAAGGTTGACCTTTTTCTCAATACGGTGTTGGATTGGAAAAATATTTCTGGATTTTTTTCATCTCTACGTTTCGATTCTGGATCATACTTCATATTTTCCAGAAACAGAGTACATACCTTTGAAAACAACATTCTTTGATCTGCAATATTTCAAGGTTAGTGCATTCCTCCTATCCATTTCAATTCAAATACTTAATCATTCTAAATGTATCACACATTTACATTCATCAACACACACATTTTAAGAGGGAAACCTAGGATCTCCTTCTTTATTCTTATTTCCAATAGATTGATTCACTTATGCATTGATCCTTTTTGGGTTGATCAATTTGGATCCTTCCTTTGTGCATTTGAGAACAAATGGGAATTTCTTATTTATCCCTCCAATCTAAACATTAAATGTAAGTTGATAAGTGATTTGAGTATCAAAACACTCTTATTCCATATCCATCATTTTTCTACTTTACAGGTGGTATCAGAGCGAAGGTGAGATCTAGGTTCTTTCTTGTAATCCAAAACCCAGGTTGGTTGATATTGTCATGGTGTAGTAGATTGCAATCTAACCTACAATTGTAGATGGTTTTAAGATGGTTCATGGGAGAGGAAATAAATACCCAGGTCTAGCTGATATGCTAAGATAAATGGATGCAATATTGGAAGCTGTCGAGATAGCCTAGCACAGAGGAAGACATCTCGAAGATGTTAGTGATCATGAATTTGAAGAAGTACAAGGAGAAGTCGCACCTGCACCTATGATGGATCAGGAGGAAGAGAGATTCCTAAGAGATTTGACAAGTTTGAAGTCCACATCTCAGTTTAATCCTCCTGAGTATAGTGGAAAGTTAGATTCTGATGAGTTGATAGAATGAATAACCGAGATGGAAAATACTTTGAGTATGAGAATTTATCAGAGGAGAAAAAGGTAAATATTGCGAGTACAAAGTTGAACGTTCATGCATCCTTGTGGTGGGAGCATCTGCAATTGGATTGAAAATAGAAGGGTAAAGAAAATATAATGGTATGCAATAAGATGATAAACAAATTGAAAGGAAAGTTTCTGATGACATGTAACTGATTGAATGTTTAAAAATGTTAAGATGAAGATAATGCAAGGCATTAAATCAGTTAATGGTTTGTATTGACATTGATGTCAGCTTGATATCATCTATACGATCATGTACATAATGCCAAAGACTTCAGAGAAGCAATGAAACAAAGGTTATGCTTTTAGTAATGCATAAATTTCAAGTATTCACCAAGTGACAGACAACACCGATGGAGTGCACACCATCATTAAAGGCAAAGAGAAAAGTCATAGTGATACCCGACGAGTAGAAGACAGTGTTTCTCGATGAAGAAAAACCACAGGATGCCCGATGAGCTGAAAATAGAGTTGCCCGATGAGTAAAATCCAATGATGCCCGACAGACGGAGATCCCGAAGCTGACTGGCATCACACCGACGGAACTGGTAGTTGTAATCGATGACTAACTATAGAGTTGACCGACAGAACAGAGAGTTTAGAAAATGAAAAAATATCTAGCTGGAAAGAGCTAAAGATAGACTTAACTGGTTGTTTCCTTTGTTTTATTTGACCAGAGTTAAGTAATTGATTTAAATCTAATTTATACAGTTGGCAAGAAGATAACTACGAGATAAATTAGGATTTATGGTTTAAATCAAATTGGCTGGATTGTTTTTCACGCCAAGAATCAAGAATCAAGAATCAAGAAATGGTGAATATCATGTCTATATAAGAGACAAGCTTAATTCATTTCCATATGCAATGGAAGGGAAGTGAATAGAAAGAGGATGCTAAAGAGAAACTGATGAAGAAGAACTTAATACAGTCCTGATCAATCAAGTTGAAGTAGAGCTAAGGAATTGTGCAGACACCAACGAACAGTGAAGCACAACATCACAGAGAAGAAAGTGTGGAGCACAAAGAATTGAATTAATACATTGATCAGAGAGGTAATGTACTTAAAGAGATCTGAAAATTTGCAATTCAAAGTTGCATTAGAAATAGATCATAGTGTTTCAGTTTAACCATTGAAGCATCAAGTCTCTTAACTGAGCAGGACTTAACAGTCTTCTATATATTGAGGTACATCCCAAGGAGTGCCAAAAAGGTTGATTCATGAAAGTAGCATTGTACTTGCCTGATACCTATTGACAGTCTAATAAGGAGGCTGATTCAAGGATGGTAGCAAGATTTTCCTAAAGCCTATTGACAGTCTAAGAAGGAGGTTGATTCAAGGATGGTAGCAATAGATGCCCGATACTAAGTGAAAACCTCTATGTATAAAATCCTCTAACAAGGTCACACCTAATAGTGTGTTTGTAACCTTTAATAGGGTTGGCTCCTAACAGGGCTCACTTCAGAAGAGTGAAAATTTGGGGTACCGGTCCCAGTGGTTTTTTCCCTTAACAGGGTTTCCATGTTAAAATCCATGTGTTATGTGTGTATGGTTTATTACTTTATTGTTTTACATTTCACATATACATTTCTGGATTGATTGGTATACTCTTCTTATTTACTGAGTTTTGGTAAATAGTTTTACTGCTTATCGGTAATCAAGGAGAATAAGGACAGACAAGGAAAACTGACAGATAGTTAATCATTAACAAGTATTTCATGGTATGCATCTTGTAGGGACATAATAATTTGAGGTTTTTTTGATTGGTGGTAAATAGTTGAAGGATAAATTTTGAGGCCACTGATTCACCCCCCCACCCTCTCAATTATTACTAACAATTGGTATCAGAGCTTGTGTGGTTATATGGAAGGTTTCAAGACCTAAGTCAGGATCACAAGATGAACAGACGATATTTTCCAAAGTTGAACAAAGAGAACTTTTCTTCATGGCAAAGCAGGATAAGACTCCACTTATCAGGTATTGGTAATGATGTTACTCAATTCCTAGATACTGAATATGTGTTTCCTATAGGAACACTGAAAGTAGATCAATTGAGAGAGAAGCATGAGCATAGCTGCATGGTTATAGAGCTTTCTTCCTCACTGTCTGATGCTAAATTTGAAGATGTCAAGGATTGAAAAACTGCAAAGAAGATGTGGGACAAACTAAAGCTTGTACATGGAGGTGATACAAATGTTCTGAGAGCCAAGGCAGAAAGCCTTAGAGGAAAGTTTGATAATCTCAAAATGAAAGAAGGAGAAAACATCACACAGTACAACACAAGGATAAAAGAAGTAGTCAATGCTATACGAGGTGTTGGAGGTACACTAGAACAGGAGACAGTGGTAAGTAAAATTTTAAGAACCTTATTGCCTGTATATGCTATTAAAGTTTCTGTCATTCAAGAAATGAGAGAAGTAGTAAACAATACAATTACTCTTGACAGTTTAATTGGTAGACTAATTTCATTTGAGATGAATAACTTTGACAATAGTGTCTTACCAAAATTAGAGTCTGCATTTAAGTCTTCTATGAAAATAAGCAAATCAAGTCATAGACACTCATCTAGAAGAGATAGTGAAAGTGAAAGTGAAGAAGAAGATCTTGATGAAATAGAAGCACTTATGGCTAGAAGAATGTAGAGAGGCAAATGTAAATACAAAGGAAAGTTACCACTTGTATGCTTTAATTGTAAAGAGATTGGACACTTTTCTGCAAGATGTCCTAACAGAAGAAAAGATGACAAAAGTAATGACAGATCTTTTGAGAAGAAATCTAATAGAGGTGATAACAAATATTACAAAGGTTACTGACAATTAGAAAGAAGAGATACCCAATACTACAAGGATAAAGACAAGGCTAGCTACCTAGTTGCGTGCAAAGATGAAGATACTGACACCAAACCTGATGAAGACATCAAGATGATATTTGTAGCTGTGAAGGATGATTCAGATGAAGATGAAAGGTATGTAGAAACTACACTCATATCTAAGTTTAGCAAGAATGACATCTGGATTATAGATAGTGGCTGCACTCACCACATGACCGGTGACAAAGAAAAGTTTAACACTTTTGAGTATTATAATGGTGGTAAAATAAGAATGGGTAATGATACACATTGTCCAATAGAAGATAAAGGAACAATAATGTTGAATAACCTGATTAAATGTGAAAATTCTTATTGGGTAAAAGGATTGAATTATAATATGTTGAGTGTTTCTCAGCTGGATAATTCAGGTCACAAAGTAGCATTTGAGAATAAGAAGGCAAAGATCTTCAATGAATCAGGAAAAATGATTGGTACTGGTGAACAAACTAAAGGTAACTTATTCTATTTGAATGATACTAACACCACTTACTTAATGACTAGAAACAAAGACATATGGTTGTGACACAAAAGATTGTATCATGTGAATTTTGACAACATGATGAAAATAATCAAAAAGAGAAATGTAAGAGGCTTACTGACGATGAGAAAGCCAGACAATATCATGTGCAAAAATAGTCAAAAAGGTAAAATGACAAAGTCAAGTTTCAAAAGTAAAACCCATACATCTAATGATATTCTAGAATTAGTTCATACTGATTTATGTGGACCTATGAGGACAAAGAGTTATTATGGAGATAGATATTTTATTCTCTTTGTTGATGATTAACCTAGAATGATGATAGTTATGTTTCTAAAAGATAAATCTAAAGCATTCAAGATGTTTAAATGGTATAAGGCTATGGTAGAAAAACAAAGTGGTAAGGATTTGAAATGTTTGAGATCAGATAGAGGAGGAGAATTTCTATCAGATGAATTCACTAATTTATGTAATGAGCATGGTATAAAAAGATAGGTTTCTACACCAAGAACACCATAGCAAAATGGGATTACTGAGAGAAGGAACATATCAATAGTTGATTGTGCAAGAACACTGATGATAGAGAAAGGCATCACCCAGATCTTCTAAAGGGAAGCTATCAGCACTGTTGTCTATACACTTAGCAAAGTACAATTAAAGAAGGACACAAAGAAGACACCTTATGAGCTATGGTATACTAAAACACCCAATGTAAGTTACTTCAAAATATTTGGTAGTCAATATTATGTCTTAAAGGATGATAGAAATGGAAAGCTTGACGCCAAAAGTGATGAAGGTATTTTTCTGGGGTATTCTACCAAAAGCAAAGCTTTTAAATGTCTCATCAAGGCTTCTAACAAAATAGTTGAA
>MU220620.1:124387-149599 GCA_018584345.1 Thuja plicata | reverse complement strand
AGACAAGAGAAACATGGTATGTAGACTTCACAAAGCCTTGTATGGATTGAAACAAGCTCCCAGAGCCTGGTATGAATGAATTCATTCCTATCTAATAAGTATTGGATTTATAAGGACTAGTGAAAAGGGTAATCTTTATTTAAAAAAAGATACTGATGCTAACACTTTGATTGCTAGAATATTTATTGATGACATCATATTTGGAGGCAATGATATGCTCTGCAAATGATTTGCTGATGAGATAAGAAAAGTGTTTGAGATGTCTATGGTTGGAGAGATCAAGTTCTTTCTTGGTCTATAGATCATTGAACAAAGTGAAGGTATTTTCATTACACAGTCCAAATACATCAAAGAGGTCCTGAAAATATTCAAGATGGAAGATTCCAAACTAGTTGGAACACCGATGGCTACTGGATGTAAGTTGACAAAGGAAGACAAGACAACAGAGGTAAATCAGACTTTGTACAGATCAATGATTGGAAAACTCATGTATATTGTACACACTAGACCAGATATTGCACATGCAGTAGGAATTGTTGCCAGATTTTTTGCTAACCCCAAGGAATCACATATGACTGCTGTGAAAAGAATTTTAAGATATCTGAAGAATACTGAGAAATTTGGCTTATGGTATAGAAGAGAAGGAAAATTTGAACTTAAGGTGTTTACCGACGTTGATTGGGTTGAAAATCTTGATGACCAGAAGAGCACAACTGGAGGAGCATTCTTTATGGGTGACAGACTTGTCACATGGATTAGCAAGAAGGAGGGATGCATCTCATAGTCTACTGCAGAAGCAGAATATGTTGCTGCTGCTGCAAATTGCTCAAACATTGCGTGGATCAAACAGTTGCTGGAAGGTATGCATATGAAGATCTCAGAACCATTGATTATCTATTGTGATAACACCAATGCAATAAACATTTCCAAGAATCTAGCCATGCATTCCAAGACTAAACACATTGCAATCAAGTATCATTATTTAAGAGAACAAGTTCAGGAAAAAGAGGTGATACTTGAGTATGTGCAATCAAAAGAAAAATTAGATGATATCTTCACCAAGCCACTACCCAAGGATACGTTTGAGTACTTGAGAAAGAGACTAGGGGTCAAACCCTTTTCTATCAGTCAGTAAAGGACTGAAGGCTGCATCAGCCTACATATTATCATAATATCATTCATGTTGATGCGAGCAAAAAGATGAACTTCAAAGATAAATCTATATACAAAGAGGTATATATCAAAACCAAGCACCAGAGCATATTAATGTATTACTAATGGATAAGGGAAATTAAAGGAATATATTATGGATGGAGAGAAAGGATTGTTTGACATGAATGTTAGATATTTGTAAAATATTTGTTTGGCACTGCTGTCAAAGGGAGAGAGATTATCCATATTATCACATTCTTCTGAAAAAGAGAGAGATTATCCATTATCAGATTAATCCAATAGGGAGAGATTATATCCTTATGGAGATCAAATTGTATGAAAGTTTATACAAAGGGAGAGTGGTTGAAAAAAGAAAAAGACATCATAAAAGAGAGAACATGCAAAGGAGAGAAATTGACACAAGAAGAAGACTCAACACATCAGAAAGTAAAAAGCTACAAGAATCAAATCTAAGCTAAAACAAAGCTTAGCGGTGATCAGACATTTATCGGTTGACAGAACAAAATGATTGGTAGTTTGATAAATCTCAACTGTTGTATTTCATATTGTATTAGAAATAGTATAGTGTGATAATATATTATGTTTCTATCAATGCCAAAGGGAGAGATTGATGACATGTAACTAGTTGAATGTTTGACAATGTTAAGTTGAAGATAATGCAAGGCATTAAATCAATTAATAGTTTGTATTGTCATTGATGTCAACTTGATATCATTTGTACGGTCATGTACATAATGCCAAAGACTTCAGAGAATCAATGGAACAAAGGTTATGCTTTTAGTAATGCATAAATGTCAAGCATTCACCAAGTGACAAACAACACCGACGGAGTGCACACCATTGGTAAAGGCAAAGAGAAAAGCCACAGTGATACCCGACGAGCAGAAGACAGTGTTGCCCGACAAAGAAAAACTACATGATGCCCAATGAGCTAAAAATAGAGTTTCCCAACGAGTAAAATACAATGATGCCTGACGGACGGAGATCCTGAAGCTGACTAGAGTCACACCGATAGAACTGGTAGTTGTAACCGATGACTAACTACAAAGTTGACCGATGGAACAGAGAGTTCAGAAAGAGACAAAATGTCTAGCTGGAAAGAGCTAAAGATAGACTTAACTGGTTGTTTCCTTTGTTTAATTCGACCAGAGTTAAGTAATTGATTTAAAGATGATTTATACAGTTGGCAAGAAGATAACTACGAGATAAATTAGGAGTTATGGTTTAAATCAAATTGGCTGGATTGTTTTTCATGCCAAGAATCAAGAATCAAGAATCAAGAAATGGTGAATATCATGTCTATATAAGAGACAAGCTTAATTCATTTCTGTATGCAATGGAAGGGGAGTGAATAGAAAGAGGATGCTAAAGAGAAACTGATGAAGAAGAAATTCATACAGTCCTGATCAATCAAGTTGAAGGAGAGCTAAGGAATTCTGCAGACACCGATGAACAGTGAAGCACAGCATCACAGAGCAAAAAGTGTGGAGCACAAAGAATTGAATTGATACATTGACCAGAGAGGTAATGTACTTAAATAGATCTGAAAATCTGCAATTCAAAGTTGCATTAGAAACAGATCATAGTCTTTCAGTTTAACCATTGAAGCATCAAGTCTCTTAATCGAGTAGGACTTAATAGTCTTCTATATATTAAGGTACATCCCAAGGAGTACCAAAAAGGTTGATTCATGAAAGTAGCATTTTACTTTCCCAATACCTATTGACATTCTAAGAAGGAGGTTGATTCAAGGATGGTAGCAATATTTGCCTAAAGCCTATTGACAGTCTAAGAAGGAGGCTGATTCAAGGATGGTAGTAATAGATGCCCGATACTAAGTGACAACCTCTATGTATAAAATCCTCTAACAAGGTCACACCTAATAGTGTATTTGTAACCTTTATTAGGGTTGGCTACTAACAAGTCTCACTTCAGAAGAGTGAAAATTTGGGGTACTGGTCCTAGTGGTTTTTTCCCTTAACAGAGTTTCCATGTTAAAATCTACGTGTTATGTGTGTATGGTTTATTACTTTACTATTTTAAATTTCACATATGCATTTCTGGATTGATTGGTATACTCTGCTTATTTACTGAGTTTTGGTAAATAGTTTTACTGCTTATCGGTAATCAAGGAGAATAAGGACAAACAAGGAAAATCGACAGACAGTTAATCATTATAAGTATTTTATGGCATGCATCTTGTAGGGACATAATAATCTAAGGATTATTTGATTGGTGGTAAATAGTTGAAGGATAAATTTTGAGGCCACTGATTCACCCCGCCTCTCAGTTATTACTAACAGTTTCTACCTTGTGATTACCAGATTAAGCTAGTTAGGAGAATGCAAAGTTTGAAGCAGAAAGATAGCTTGATAAAATATTACATGGAGGAATTCTACAGATTAGCCATAAGATCTAGAAATGCTGAATATTAAGTAGAAATAATAGAAAGGTATCTAAAATTATTAAGAAGTTCTATACAAGAGTAGATCATCTTGGTAAAGATAGAGAGAATTGAAGAGGCATATTAGTTTTCCCTAAAAGATGAGGAGAAATTAAACAAAAGATGAACAAAGGCACAGAGGAAGAGGTGGTAGATTCCCAAGAGGAAGAGGTAGATCTCGTGGTGAAAATAGTATATCTGAACCAGGCAAGACAAATCTAGATACATATCAAGACAAAGGAAAGACCAAATGGAAAGGTGGAAGCTCATTTCGAGGAAGAGGCAACTACTCCCAAGGTGGTTATAGTAGAAGAGGGTTTAAAGGAACTTGTTACAATTGTGGTGAAGAAGGACATAGATCTTTTCAGTGTACACATGAAAGAAAGAAAGTGAGTAGTAGAAAAAATGCTTTGGTGCAAGAGGAGTCATCGAATGAAGCTGAGAAGGGAGGAAATCTAATGATCAGAAGGATACTTTGGAGTGAGAAAGATAAGCAAGATCCTGTTAGGAAAAGTTTGTTCAAGACCAACTATAGAGTTGCAGACAAAGTTTGGAAAGTAATTGTTGATAGTGGAAGCTCGAAGAATCTGGCATCATAGGAGATGGTCAAAAAGTTGCATTTGGAAATAATGAACCATCTGAACCCCTATCAGATTTCATGGATCAAGGATGAGAATAAATTAATGGTGAGTGAACAATGTTTTATGAATCTAAAAATTGGGAAGTATTATGATTAGGTTTTGTGTGATATTACGCCAATGGATTGTTGTCATATTTTGTTGGGTATACCTTGGAAATATGATAGACATGCTATACATGATAGAAGAGTGAATAGATATACTATTTGGGTTGATGGTAAGAATAAAATCTTATTACCTTTGGTTGAAGAATTTTTTGGTGAGATATGTACATCTGTGAAATTTTGTCTAATGGAAGGTAGACAGTTTGTTAAGGATTTGAAAAGAAATCATGTGTTATTCTTTGATTCCTAACAAACCAAGTAAGAGTACAGAAGATGAAGTTCCTGTAGAAGTTGAGAAATTTCTTTCTGAGTACAAGGAGATCATTTTAGATAATGTACCTGATGGTTTTCCACCAATGAGAGATATTAGTCATTGTATAGATTTGATTCTTGGAGCTATTTTACCAAACAAGGCACTACACCAGTTGGCACCTACCAAGAATGAAGAACTCAACCGACAAGTTCATGAGTTGTTGAACAAGGGTTTGATAAAAAAATTTGATTCCATGTGTAGTACCAACTGTATTGGCACCTAAGAAGAATGGATAATGGAGAATGTGCATTGATTCAAGAGCAATCAATAAGATCACAGTTAAGTATAGGTTTCCTATATCTAGGATGGATGATATAATGGATTGTTTGAGTGGAGCAAAATATTTTACCAAAATTGATTTGAAGAGTGGATATCATCATATCAGAATCAGAGAAGGTGATGAATGGAAGACTTCTTTCAAGACAAAGGAAGGTTTGTATGAGAGGTTGGTTATGCCCTTTTATTTAACTAATGCACCAAGTACATTTATGAGGTTAATGAATGAGGTTTTGAAGAAATTCTTGAATAAATGTCAGATTGTATACTTGGATGATATTCTAATACTCAGTAAGACTAGAGAAGAGCATTTGATGCATATAAGACAAGTATTGCAGAGATTGAAAGAGGAAAAGTTGCTGATAAATTTTAAAAAGTGTTTCTTCATGAAAGAAGAACTGGTGTATTTAGGTTTTCTAATTTCAACATATGGTTTGAAGATGGATCCTGAGAAGGTTGAAGAATTAGTTGGCCTACACTCGAGCATGTCAGTGAGGTAAGATCGTTTCATGGGCTGGAAAGATTTTACAAGAAGTTTATCAGAAATTTCAGCTCTATTTGTAATGCTATAAATGAGACAATGAGAGAAGACACAAGATAATTCCAATGGACACATGGAGATGATAAGAATTTTGGGACTTTGAAACAAAAGGTTGTTGAATTTCTTGTATTAACCTTACCTAATTTCAATAAGGTATTTCAAGTTGAATGTGATGCAATTGGTAGTGCAATAGGAGCTATGTTGACTCAAGAAGGTAAACCTATTGCTTTCTTCAGTGAAAAGTTGAATGATGCAAAAAGAAAATATTTTATCTATGATCAAGAATTATATGCCATTGTTCAAGCTTTGAAGAAATGGAGACATTATTTGATGCCAAATGAATTTGTGTTGTATACTGATCATAAGGATTTACAGTATTTGGGTAGTCAAAATAAGTTGAATAAGTGACATATGAAATGGGTAGAATATTTTTAGAGTTTCACATTTGTGATAAAGCACAAAAGTGGATTTTCTAACTGATTTTCTAATGCATTGAGTAGAATATCTTTGTTGACTGAAATGAGAATTGAGTTTCTTGGTTTTAATGACATGAAGCATTTGTATGAAAATGATCCTAATTTTTCTAAGTAGTGGAGAGTGTGCAGAGAACCTATGCCAAATCAACCGAGTAAGTATGAAGAATCTTTCATTCAAGAAGATATGTTGTTCAAAGGTATTCAATTGTATATACCAAGAGGATCAATGAGAACTAATTTGATAAAGGAAAAACATAGTAGTGGTTTGGCTAGACACTTTGGCATTGATAAAACATTAATTTTTCTTAAGGAAAGGTATTTTTGGCCTCAATTGTATAAGTATGTTAAAAAATTTGTGAAAAGTTGTGGATTTTGTCAAGTTGCAAAAGGAGTAAGTTAGAATACTAGATTGTAAACATTGATTTCTATTCCTAAGAAACCTTGGAGTGATATCAGCATGGATTTTTTTCTTGGCTTACTGAGGACAACAAGAGGTAATGATTCCATATTTGTTGCTGTGGATAGATTCTCTAAGATGACACATTTCATACCATGTAGAAAAACATCAGATGTAGTACATATAGAAGATATTTTATTTAAGGAGATTGTCAGATTGCATGGATTACCAAGGAGTATCATGTATGACCGAGACAGTAAGTTTGTCATCTATTTTTGGAAAACACTTTGGAAGAAGTTGGACACCAAGTTGAAGTATAGTTCTACATTTCATCCACAGACTGATGGAAAAACAGAGGCTGTAAAATAAATTTTGGGTAACTTGTTAAGATGCTTAGTTGGAGACACACCGAGTAATTGGGATTTGATATTGGCACAAGTAGAGTTTGCATATAATAGTTCAGTAAATACAAGTACTAGAAAGACACATTTTGAGATTGTTAATGGTACACAACCAAGAGGTATATCAGACTTGAGAGATTGCTAGAGAAGAGAAGAGGAGTGATGAAGGAGAAATATTTTCTAAGTTTATGAAGACATTGTATGAGGAAGTGAAACATAAGTTGGAGAAAAGTAATCATAAATACAAGGATAGTGCAGATAGATCAAAGAGACATAAACATTTTGAAGTTTGTGTTTTAGTTATGGTTCATTTGAAGAAAGGAATATTCCCTATTGGAACATATGGTAAATTTAAAATGAAGAAATTTGGTCCTTGCAAAATATTGAGAAGATTTGATATTGGAAATTCTTATGAAGTAGAATTACCTGATGACATGGATATATCACCGATATTCAATATTTTAGATTTGTATGAGTATCATGAACCTGATGAAGAAGTGACAATACTGAGTGATTATCCTAGGAAATAGATAGAGGAAGTTGAGCATATTTTGAAATAGAGAGTAGGTAGAAGTATAAGAGGAAGGGATTACATGGAATATCTGGTAAAATGGAAGAACAGACCGATTGAGGAGTCATCTTGTATTTCTCAATCTAACTTGGATTCAACTCAGGTTGTACCTGACTCATGATTCAGAGAAACATTTCTTTTAACCCTAGGTGTCTGATGCAATAACATATTTGGTTCTTTGGAAATCCTGATCAACCAAAAATATGCTTGATTTAGTTCAGTAGCTTGTTGGAGGTTGCTCGGTAACGTTCTTAGTAACTTATTTTTCTCAGTGCTTGGGCTCGGTTACTTGTTCTATCTTCCTTTACTGACGGGTCTTGGTGGATTTTTTGTTGCTCAGTGTGTTTTCACCGAGTTAATCTTGTTGCTTGGTTGGCTTCTTACCAAGTTGTTTTTGGTGCTCAGTTGGCTTTCTTACCGGGTTGTGTTTTTGAAGTTGGATCATCTGGCCGAATTCTGCATTTAATTTCTATAGTGTAATTAATGTTTTGATTGCTCATTGGGATGTGTGTGGACCTAAATCTGGATATTTCTATTTCCTATGTTGGATATTTTGGATCTGAGTGACGACCTCTTTGGTGGACTCTTGTAAATATTTAGTTTTCTAATCTTAGATTAGGGAAGCAATTAGGAGGATCAAATTGGAATAGAAGATTAGGTGTTATCAGAATTGGATTGCAGGTCTCTGACCCCACATGTATGAATATTATTTTTTAAAAGATCTAAATGGATATGATTGAAACTGGGAAGGCCTTACAACCTGACATATATAATGGTTGATGAAATAATATAAAGTTTTGTTGTTTCTTCTCTCCCTTTCTATGTTGTTTCTTCTTTGTTGTTCTGCAAGTTGGTTTGGATAGTTGGGAGTCCCTTGGGCTCTGGCCTTCCAACCCTCCTTGCCTCAGTATGCCATAATGATTTAGAACTCATAAAAAGAATAATTATTCTCCATCCCAAAAATGAATGCAAGCATAGAGAATATATCTCTCAATTCATTTTTGAAAGTTGAATGAGGGATTAAAAATCCTGGCTTACCCATAAATTTTATTAGTAGTTTGTCATTGAGGAACATCGACGAAATCACGCAATTGCCTCCATTCTCATTCAAGCTTGAGCTTGTCGAAGGTTAGGTTATCAACCATTAACTCATGAATGTACAACATGCTTTTGATGACACCTAGATGTATGACCACATTGAGTTCATTGCATTGTATGGTGTTTGTTGATTCACAAAAATGTCCCACCATGGCATCTATTAGTTTAGGAAAGTGATGGACATTGGGTACCATGTACTCAGGAAGACCATAATTCCATATCCTTAGACCCACCTTCTTATGCATTGTATTATTCTTTCTACCCAAAGCTCCATCCCTCAACCCTTTGACAGGTCTAAAATGTTATATGCTAGGTCTGAAACTAGGGTTGTATCCCTAGTAGAATCAAACTTTTCCAGTTCTATCTTCTACGGGTTGTCTACCATAATTCTAGGTGCCTGGGCATAGGCTACATCTGCAAATACATTGACCAATTTATGGGGCATGGGATTCCATGAGTGTAGTCGACATTTTGAAGAGAAAGGGTTCTTCAGAAACGTAAAACCAAAGACTTAAAACTTCCTACAATACTTTGTGAGTTCTATTCTTTGGAAACATGAAAGAAAGTAGGATGGAAACTGTGTTGAGCGTGTGCATTTATTGCTTTGGTTTTTGTACATTATGCACATGAAAAGAGGAGAGTACAAATTTCCTAGAAATGTAGACGTTTCAGAAAATGAGGTATTGATAGACATTGGGATCTTGGCAAGACAACCAAAAAAGAAGGCTTCATGTTATGAAGGAGGAAACTAGTCATTCCCTCATGAAATGAGGAAAGGGGTCAAAAAATAGATGGATGGGAAGAATACATCAAAGCAAATGTACTTGATAGTACTTATTTAAAGAAAAGCACAACTAACCTACTATTTACAAAAGAAAGGTGGGAAACTAATGGAAATATTTGAGGTGGATCTTGTTTATCAAGATCTAGAATAGGTTACCTTCCATGTCCCCTAGTTTAAAAGCATTTCCACCTTTTGAATTTAAAATAATGAAAGGGCCCTCCCATAAGACATCAAATTTGGCATGCTGACTTTTCCTACTTGCCATTTCATTATATTGTAGGACCAAATCTCCTTCCTTGAAAATTGGGTCCCATGCCCTCTTGTTAGACTAGCTTTTGACAACTCCCTGGTGTTGTGTGAGAGCATTATGGACCCGCTCATGATTCTCCTATAAATTTAACAATTCTTTCAACCTTACGTTCATGACACCATCTTCTTCGATCTCTACAGAATTTAGGAGCTATGAAGATGATATTTTCATTGAAATGGGAAAGATAGATTCTTTCCCGTAAACCAACTCATATGGTGAATACCTTAAAACTTGTTTTGGGTTAATTCTAACTATCCACAGAGAATTTTGGAGGTTCTTGTGCCATTCTCGCAGATTTTTTGAGCCAACTCTCTTCACGATCGTGATTAGGTTCTTATTTGTTGAATCTTCTAATCCATTCCCTAAAGGATTATAATTTAAAGATGTCTTCATGAATATACCATTTCTTAATGCAAAATTAGACATCTTGGTTTCTAGAAATGCTTTTGCATTTTCTGAGATGATTGTTTTTGAGGTCTAAACCTGGACACCAACTCTTCGAGAAAGTTGTCAATCTTGTCCTTTGTAGCATTCTTCAATGGATTTGCTTCTGTTTGTCAGGTGAAATAATCAGTTGCTGTGAGAATCCATTTGTGTCTAACATTTGAGGTTGGGTTAATCATACCAATGAAATCTAATCCCTATTGTGTAAAGGGTTCATCAACCATGATGGGCCTTAGTGGCATGGAAAAATTTCCCTGTCTTCCCATAAAGAACTGGCAATTCTTGCACTTTTTGACCATTTAAAAATAGTCAAAAAATATGGTTGGCCAATTATAGCCAGCTCACATTATCTTTAGAGTAGTCATTTTTGTAGAAAAATGACCACTAGAGGGACCATTATGCATCTCCTCTAATATCTTTTAGCTTTGTACTCCATTGGCACATCTCAGTAGGATCCCATTAAAATTCCTTCCAATGAGTACAGCTTCAACCAGGAAGTATACAACACATGTCAATGTGTAGTATCTTCTTTTATTAAAGGGGAGTTGAGGAGGGTATCTTCCTATCTACATAAAATTTATTCAATCGACTACCCAGTCATTCTCTTCTCTAAGATGATTCACCAGGATCAGTTCCTCAGTCTCTTCTGCTCCTTCAAATTTCTTTGCACTATACTCACAGAGACCTCTTCCTCATATAACCTTAGTTAGTCATATTTATATGTCATACTCCATGATCTTAGCGATCCATTTGGCTCTCTTTTGAGTGATCTCTCCTTCCATGATGTACTCTTGTATACTAGGGTGGGATACATACACCATAGTATTGTTACTTGAGATCAAATGCCTGAATTTCTTAAGGAATTTTACTAGAGAAAAGGCTTTATTTTCCACAAAGTTATATTTTAATTAATAATCCTTCAACGTTCTAGAGAAAAAGGTGTCAGGGTGTCCCTTCTTTTGAATTTCTCCTTTGCGAGTCAGCATAATAGCCAGGTTGTATTCACTTCCATAAATATACATTATGAAATCCTTTGAAAAGTCTAGATGTTATAACACTTGTGCAGTAGATATTGTTTCTTTGACTTTTTTCAAAATAAACCTTTCCTTTTGGGATCCATCAAAGGCTTTTCTCCTTTCGTATCATCATAGTGATGGGATGCACCAATCCCAAAAAGTCAAAAATAAATCAGTTAACAAAATTTTTTTTCCCAAGGAAATATTTAATTCCCTTTTTATTGGATGAGAGAGAGAGAGAGTTATAGGATAGCTTTTACTCTTTTGGGGTCTATAGAAATCCCTTCTTTCAACACTATGTGTCCCAGGAGCTTCCCTTGTGGAAATTTTAACACACACTTCTTCAGGTTTAAGGAAATCTCATATTCTTGGCATTTTTGAAACACTTGTTCAAGGTGGTCAAAATGATCTTCCTTTTTCATTAAGAACACTGTCAAATCATCCAAATATATTAGAATGATCAGATTAATCATCTCTTCAAAAGATATCTCCATGGCTTTGTGGAAAGTGGCTCTTGCATTGGGCAGACCAAATGACATCTTACCATAAGAAAACGTTCCCCACTTAGAGGTGAAATTTGTCTTGTGTTGGTCATATTTTTCTACCCATACTTGATTATACCTAAAAAAATAATCCAACAATGGAACATCTCCGAACCTGCAATAGTTTGCAAAATCTACTCCATTGATGGGAGAGAGTGTTGATATTTCAGGGATGCCTTGTTCAAATATTGGAAATACATGCAAAGGTGAATGCCAACATTTTTCTTCTGGACTTGCACAAGGTTTGAAACCCACGTGCTATGCTTGATTGGATAAATAATTTTAGAGTCAATCAGTTTATGCAATTCTTGTGCTATGTGAGCTTCTATCTTGGGGTTGACTATCCTCTCTTTCTGTCTTATGGGTTTTACTCCTTTATCTAACTCAATGATATTATCTCTTTTATAACCCTTTAGGTTGTTATTTGTCCATGCTATGACTCATTTGTACTTATGTCACATTAATTTGAGTCATTCTTTGTCTACTTCAGGTACCTCTTTCCTAACTTTCAGCTTCCTACCATCTCCAACTTCCAGCTCTTCATAATCCTTTTGATCTACAAAAAAATTGTGCTTGTCCCTTTTGACATCATCACACTCAAACAGACTCTCAAGGGTTATCAAACCATGAGGCAATTTATTTCCCTTTAAATGAACGCCATGATCTCCATAGTCCTCTTCTATTTTTGGTTGCAACTGATTGACAAATTCTCCATCTTGTCAGATAAACATAGAAATTTGATCATCGTTCTCAAAAAATTCCAATGATTTTCATTTTCTTTTATAGAGGGTCTTACTATGACACAAACTGAGTGCTCATTTGTAAAGAAATCAGTAATAGGTTTCGAATGAGAACCAATTGTGGCTAACTGATCCACTTTTGTATTCTACTTTCTTGGAACAACTCTGATATCAAAAGCATCAAAAATTTGAATCAAGTCCTATACTCTGTGTTGATAGGATCTCATCCAAGGATTATTGGCTACACAGGTATTGCAAATTTCTTACTATTTGTATGTGATGAAAACCTACCTACTGGGAGCAAGCTCAAAAATGAAAATGTTAGTGATATAAATCATTTTAAGCTGTATTAACACATCTAAATCATACTCCAAAAATACAACCTTTACAACCAAACCCCCGATGAGCCAAACAAGGGCACCCAAACCTTGTTGATTTTCTCTTAGAGAGGGTTGTGGGTGTGCTCTCCCAATATAATGTATAAAATCCCACTTTGATTAATTAAATGACTTGAATGATGAAATGCAAGCTAAGTGTAAGCTACATGAAATGGAGTTGAATAACTCAGGAGCTAGTTATGGATAACTAATCTCAAGCATTCAATGAGTGTAGGGGTAAAAACACAATAAACTGTCACCCTTTTACAAAGGAAAAGGTTAACAACACCAAAACTGTATAACTTCAAGGGCATAAAAGTCACATTTCTGTTGATAATTTGAAGATAATGTAAATTGATCAAATGTGTGAAATAGGATGAATTTTATGCCTATAATTTGTTTAAAAAAATTTGAATTAAAATTAATATTTTTTTTGAAAATTTTCAGTGTTTTTTTCATTTCCTGAAAAATATTGCAAATCAGGGAGTTTACTTCTCGCCAAATCATTATAAGTAAAACATTGTTTTTTCCTCCAATTTTAGAACATGTTTTAGATGACATGTATAGCTAGTGCAGAAAAAATAAAGAAGCATTTTCAATCTATAGTTTTCCTGTTATAAGTATTCAAAGTCGAACTTCCCTTAAATCAACAGTTTTTGTCTCCCGCCACTTTTCCCCTATCAAAACTATACCAAAAACCAAATAAATTATATATTATTGAAGATGACTCTCTACTCTAATTTTTTATATGATTTTAAAATTTTTTGAATTGATTTAACATTTTTTAATATTTTCTAAATCAACGACTTCTCAAAGCTTTATATACCTACATGTAGTTTTTAGCAAATTTGTTCAACATTTTGTAGTCAAAACAATATAAAATTTATATGTGGACTCAATCGTGTTAGACTCAGCCGAGTCTGAGTGGGCCGAGTCTAACTGGGTTGAGTCAATCAAGTTAGCATAAAAGGTGATAGTTTATTGTGCTTTTACCCATAGATGAAGAACTAAATGCTAAGAATCTAGTATTGAATGAAAGATTATAAACTATGAATGAACTACAACTACCATGATTCAATGCAACTAACTACCAAACAAGGGTTATTACAAAGAACTATAAATGCAACAAAATAGCTCTAAGCATAAACTAGCATTATAACAATGCATGAACAATAATGGGTCAATTACTCTTGGCAAGGATCCTATTTATAGGATTTTGGAGGGCTTGGGTGAGGTGGAGCACATGTGGCATCCACATAGGTGCCACATGAGGGACACGTGTGATGGGTCAATGTGTACTTAAAGTACACATGTAAGAGGTGTGTAAGAAAGTGTAAGAGTTTTTGTCCAATGAAAATTTTTGGAAAGTGTAAGAAAGTGTCATCAAGGTTGTAAGAAACCTTGTTGGCACCAAATTAGTAATATTTAGAAAAGTCAAATTTTGAAAAATTGCTCACACATGTGTGAGTAAATAATTAGGACTTATGGGTGTAGGAATCCTAGAATTGGCCTAATTAACCTTAGTTAATTAGTGACTAGGTTTATTTGGTGAGAGTGATGTGAGGTAGGGTAGGATCTAGACTTAGATTTAAAATTAATCCAAATTAGATTTAGACTAATTGTAGTTTAGAAGAATTTGGGCATATGAGGGAATAAATAAATTAAAATTTATTTAAAAAAGGATTTTAATGTGGGGAGGTATTAAATTAAAATTAATACACTTAGTGGATAAGTATTCAAATTAAATTTAAATACTTTAGGATAATGAACTTAATTTAATTAAATAAGTGGAAGAGAACAACAAATATAATTAATTATAATGTTGCAAGGGACAATTTTAGGCATCTACATTTTGCCCCTCTTTGATGTGGCATCAAAAATGGCATCGCTTCAAAGAAAAAGAAAAAAAGATTCCACAAAGAGAACAAAAATTCCTAAGGCAATGATGGTGAAGGAGCATGCCCCCTCGAGAAAATAATAGAAAAATGAATTTTTATAAGATTTTTTCGAAAAAGGCAAGAAAGAGGGAGAAGCCAGACAATTGCATGAATTATGAGGGGATGGGAAAAATAGAGGGAAAAATGGGGCTCGGGATGGAAAAGGGTCCCAAGGGACCTATATATTGTCCATAGGGGCCCTAGGAGAGGTCATTTTCATTTACGGAGAACAAACAAGCAGAGCAGAGTGAGAGAGCTGGCAGACCCATGAGATTGTGCATAGCTTGGAGAGTGCATTCAGACATACCACCGGGTTACAAACATAGGAACACCAGTGAGTCTGAGACCCTAGCCTTATTTAGAATTTAATTTTTGGCATTAAGTGCATTTATGGTGTCCAAAAGGGGGGGGGAATCTCTTCAGGGTGGAGACAACAATCGATGGATTGTCCT
Source organism: Thuja plicata (assembly GCA_018584345.1). Classification (NCBI taxonomy): domain Eukaryota; kingdom Viridiplantae; phylum Streptophyta; class Pinopsida; order Cupressales; family Cupressaceae; genus Thuja; species Thuja plicata. The sequence continues at coordinate 134,566 of MU220620.1, read as the reverse complement.
CTACGCAGACAGTGATCAACTGATCGCCATCTGCGCAGATGACTATCGCCAAATATTCATCTGTGAAGATGACCAAAGAGGCCATAGACAAATGTACTAAACAATCGTCTACATGGAGCGGCAGGCACCAGAGGTGGTGTTTATGAATCGGTGTTGCACGGGTCAATTGGTGTCTGCGTTGATTGACCCAAAAAAACATGAAAAAAGACTCGGGGGAGAAAATAGAGGAAAAGGTTAGGGGGGAAAAGGTGCCCCAGAATAAAGGAAAAATGACTAACATGCATTTTTGTGTGTGTAGGAGAATGTGAGACCGTTTTGATCACAAGAGAGCTAGCTAGAGACTATGGCGCTGGGTGATTAACTGACACCAGCAGAGTGGAGGTAGGTCGCTTTATGTGGCCTAGAGCATGTACAATTATGGCCATAGTTGAGAGCACGTAATTCGCTCATGATTTCTCTAATTGAGAGGTGGCATAGCCCCACCTTGAGTTTTCACTTCCTGATAGTGGAAGGGATGATCACTTTATTAGTTGTATGGCAGATATACCACATTCCCATCTGTGGGTTGATTCCAGAGTATGTGTAGGAGGGGTCAGATTCATACCTGGAGGTGGCATTCAGACAACCCCATGATAAGATTCCCACCTCTAGACAGTGGTTATCTTGGAGAGATGTGATGACAATACGACCACGACTGTGTCGGGTGGCGCTCTATTTGGCAGGATTAGTTGGAGGGTGCATGATGCCCGACCATGCAGGGCATGGATTTCTAGTGGGATGGGCATGAGTATTATGTGCGATGTTAGAGGATGAGGGAGAGAAGTGTTGTTGTGGATACACCATCCTTAACTAGTTGTACTACGACCTTCATATGTGCACCTATTGCAAAGGAAGGACACTGGGAGAAAGAGTGATGCTCCCGTTAGTATGGGCATGGGAGCATAGCGCAATGATATGCCCCATCCAAAGGCATGAGACACGAGCAACATATGATCCCTATGAATTTAGATACCAATTTCTGATTAGATACGAGTCAATAGACTCAGTTGGTTATTGGAGATGCATGTTAGATGAGATGATCGGGGTTGATTGGACACCATATGTAGGTTGTGAGGCGTGGGGATACCAAATCCCACAACAACAGGATTATGCAAAGGACAGATGGATGGACTTATACATTTTTAGGTTTTTCCAGATATAATGCTAGCTAATCGACATGACCACCTATATGATTAAATGGTAAATGTCATCCTGGGTATAGAGGCAGTTTAGACAGATTCAGGATGCGGTTCTAGATGGATTCCCACATTCATTGGTCACACAGGAGCTGGAGAGCCTCTAGGGGATAGGGGTTGACTTGAGGGGAGCCCAATCCTCATGGCCAGGGATGATACTACTTCCATGGTAGTAGGGACAGGATGGACTAGCAGATGCAGGGGTGACCCCAACTTATGCACAATGGTGGACCGCGCATAGGCTAGTGAGACTAAAGATCGATGGGATCATTCAGGCATGAGAGCAGCCCGCAAGAGGGAAAGATGGGGCTGGGGTAGATGTGGATGATGATAGGGGATATGATGATGGAGGATATGGAGGAGGGACAGGGAGAGGGCCACTGAGAGGGCAGCCACGAGTCGCAACTCAGAGGAGACGAGGACAGGTGTAGATTATTGTAGGTAGAGCACGACCACCAAGATTATAGGGATAGGGACCACAGGGGCCACAAGTACAGGTACCACAGGTGCCACTACAGGGACAGGGGAAAAAGATACAAGGGAAATAGATACAAGGGCCAGAAGTACAGGGGCCACAGGGGCTACCAGTAGGTTACTTACTATAGGCTACCCATGATACCATTGTTGCAGAGAGAGCTAACTTGCAGATGGAGTTAGCATGAGTACATGGGATTTTAGCCACAACACATGTATCAGAGACTAGTGGGTAGATAGAGCTGGCCTGAGTATAGGGCTTACTGGTAGGAGAGATTGCATGAGCCAACAGTATTCAGAGTGCGTTAGACATACAACAGGCCCAGGTGGATGGAGGAGAGTTATTGAGACTCATACAGGAGATCATTAGATAACATAGCTACACGAGGAGATCTGGAGGCTGAAAGTATTGGTTGGGGGCTTGACGACATAGAAAAATGAGGATTAGAAATGAGAAGAGGTGTACAAGGGAGAGTGGGATATAGCTTCCCAGATAACTACTACAGGGGGAGTAGGTCAGGTTCTAGAAGATGCCTTTGCAGCACATAGGGAAGCAGGAAGGAGAGGATGAGAGGCTGCATATTACATGGGCCTACATTTTGGGGTGGTGCTAGAGGGACAGAGGGAGACCACATATACAGAGAGATCTGTGGCATAGAGCAGAGGAAGAGCTTCACAGGGTTGCGTAGGGATGGGACCACCTCGAGATAGAGGGGGTAAGGGGACAGGTGGGGCTGGGCCATCCGCATGGCCAACCTCATGATTTATCTCAGTTGACGGTTGATACACATGCAATTTAGACTTTGAGTTATATGCACAACAATATTTTTAGATTTACATGTATATGGATTTGGATATTGATGTACTTTTTTGGAATTTTGATGTATACAGACACACTTATTGATGGTCTTACCTTTATGATGTATGAGATTTGTATATGCATTTGATGATGATTTTATGACTGACATGTGTGATGTAGGATTTGATGTTGATGATACTAACATATTTGTGATGTTGGATGTGATATGTGATGTTTATGTGTTTAATGCTTTTATATGCATATGGATGCAATGTTTATATTATAGATGTAATGTTTAATGTAATGTGGGATAAATGGATGAAAATGAATTGATTACTTATGATATAATTGGATAATTATTAATGCAATGCAATGATTAATGAACCTAATGAGTAATGCGATGATTAATGATTAATGCATAAGGACTAATGATTAATGAGATTATGTGAAAAATGCATAATTAATAAGGACTAATGATTAATGAGTAATTAGATAATGTATGAAATGCATCTAGATAATTAGGATGAATTTGAAGTCAATACTTAAACTCATCATGAGATAATGAATGCAACTAAATGAAGACTCAATATTTTTTTGTGTATATAAACTAGAATTGAGAGAATCACATAGCTAGATTTAGAGGGAATAAATATGAATCTTGCCAAGAGTAACAAATAATGCAACATGAATTAATATAATATGCAACCTAACTACATGATTTTTCATGGGATCACATTGTGTTAATGTTGGAGAGCACACCCTAGTTTGATTTTATAGGAGTCATGCACAATGTGTTAGAAAACACAAGTGACATTGTTCCTTTGCATGGACGAGAGTCTCAAAAAAATAGTTTATTAAGAACACATATGTAAGATTTTGAGCCATGATGGTACCAATGAAATGTCACTCATGGGAGGATTTAATACACCCAAATATTTTTAAGGATTTGGTGGTATGTGTATAAATGTTTCTCCTAGTGAGGCATACATAGCCATGATTGTAGACCAAAAAAAAGTGCACTAAAAAAATATGACAAATAGATCATACCGCTTGGACACGTATTCCAATAGACACCATTCATGATGAACCAAGATATTAAATATCGCGAAAATCATGAGGAGGATATATTAGAACAAAAAAACAAAATCAAGAGAAAGACATCATGACCAAGCAGTCATTCAGTCCAAGAGTTCTTTCCATGAACATGATTGTGTGATGGAGGATTGATAAGCCAATGTTAGAAGGATGCATCCTAACGGGAAAATATTGATTGATTGTTGAAACAGGCATTCACTGGCAATTTCCTGTGAATGGAATAATAGCTGTGAAATTCAATCTGTCAGTTGTTTTGTGAGAATGCTTGCAATCACTATGTATGGGAAACAACTTAGTATCATGGGGTAAGCTCAGGTGTGTGGTAATAAAGTTTTATTGCAGATGCGAAGATGGAAGGAAACTACCTACATAGATATGGGTAGTATAATAGATTTATTAGGGCAAGGTGTTGGATGGCATGTAAGGGATGGTACAAATAGATGGTAGATCTGACTACGCATGGCATCTAAAATAGGTTTTCACCATGGTACTTATCCATTGCACCACTGAAGTTGTTTTCACAAATGGACAATTATATTTCTCTTTCTCTTTTTTTTTTTTCTTTGTGAATTTTTTATTTTTTTATTTTTTGAGAATTTTTCACTGATTTTCTGCTGTACAAAGGACTACGAACAAACTACGTATAGAAGCATTTGAGATGTACAATATTCATAGGACCAGGGATAGGAAATGCCTCTGGTGTTGCACTCTAATAAGCTCCATAGCCAAATTTAGCTGTAACCAAAAAGGGCCCCAACCAGTTAGGCTCAAACTTGCCTTTCTTTTCACAGTTTTGGAGATTCTTCATATTATGCTGCAGGACAAGAGCACCCACCTCAAACTAACGAGGCTTGATATTCTTATTGAACTATAAGAAAAGGAAATTCTGATACACATGGAGGTGGTTGAGGGAATTAAGGCATCTTTCATCAAGGATTTCAAGCTCTTGCAAGCAAGCAACTCGGGATTCTTCTTCGGACGTTAGATTCTTCATGGAGATTCTGAGGGAAGGGAGCTCAATTTTGATGGGAAGAATGGTCTCAGTACCATAGACAAGGGTAGACGGAGTGGCTCTGGTAGGGCTATGAATGGAAGTGTGGTAGGCCCAGAGGGTGGGATTTAGGCATAGGTGCCAATCATGGCTAGCTTCATTGACCATATTTTTTAGGATTTTCAAAATGTTTTTGTTAGTAGCCTTTGCTTGACCGTTTCCTTGCAGAAAGTATTTGGAAGAGGAATGATGTGTAATGCCAAATTTATTATAGAGTTTTGTGACATCCTTATTTTTGAACAGGGTTCCATTATCAATGATAATGTCTTGAGGAATTCCATAACGACAGATAAGATAGTTCAAAATGAACTTTGAGATCTTTTTTCCAGTTGTATATGTAAGAGGAATAACCTCAACTCATTTGGTGAAATATTTTGTGGCAGGAAGGATGTATTTGTGGCCATTGGAGGAATTTGGAAAAATTTGGCCAATGAGGTCAAGTCTCCAATGGGAGAAAGGCAATTGTGTGATGGTAGGTTGGATGGATTGGGAGAGAGCATGTATCAGATCACCATGTTGTTGGTAGGGCACACACTTATTATTCCATATTAGGCCAATAGTATCCAGTGCGTAGCAATTTATTGGCCAAGGTGAGACCATTAGAATGGGACCCACAAATCCCTTGATGTACCTCCTCTAACGATATTTGTGCTTCATCAAAATTTAGACAGCTCAGAAGATTTCTGCCGAAGTGTTTTTGAAATAGGGTATCACCAACGATTGTATAGCATGAGGTTTGACGAATGAAGGTTTTGCGTTGATTTGGATGAGGGTAAGTGGAATGACCTTATTTATCAGGTAGGAATAGATTTCTTTGTACCAAAGGGAATTAGGATCAACAATTTCACATACCATCTCAGCCTTTGGCTGGTCATGGGAAGGGACCATAAGATTCTCAACGAGAAACTAGCATCGTGAATTGTGTTATGGCATGGAGATTAATGATCCAAATGTTGCCAATTGCATCAACTGCTTTTTTGTTTGTCTAGGGGATTTTCTAGAAGTTTAATTATGTAAAATTCTATTTTAGGTCTTCCACCAAGCTACGAAAGGGAAGTATCTTGTCATCCTTTGTTTGACACTTGTCCAGGACTTGCTTGATAACCAACTGAGAGTCACCAAGAACATTTAAGCTAGAGATTTTCCACTAGATGGCTTGGCAAAGTCCTATCACCAAGGCATTATATTCTGCAATATTGTTGGTGCATGGAAATTGTACTTTGTAGGATTTAGGGATGAGATCCCCTTGGGGTGTGATGAACACGATGCTTTCCACAGATCCTTTTTGTGTCAAGGATCCATCAAAATATAGTTTCCATGGGATAGTCGAGGTGACATTGAGAACTTATTCATCTGGAAAATCTATGATGATTGGATGGTTCCCTTGAATAAGTGATTCAATAACTAATCTATGATTACTTGTCCTTTAATAGATTTGCAGTCCACATAAGCAATGTCAAATTCACTCAGAATCATGACCCACTTTGTAGTGCATCCGATGAGAGCGTCTTTTGACAACAGATATTTGAGTGGATCAATTTTAGGGACTAGCTGGGTCTTATGATTAAGAATGTAATTGCACAACTTCTGTATATATAAAACAACAACCAAACAAGATTTCTAAATGGGTGACTAATTCATTTCATAACCCACTAGTGTTTTGCTTAGATAATAGATTGCTTGTTCCTTTCCATTGTCATCTAGCTACGCTAAAAGAGCACCCAGTGCAACTTCAATAGTTGATATACACAAGATGAGTTGCTGACCTAGGACAGGTGGCACCAACATTGGAGGATTAGCTAGATATCCTTTTAGGTGATCAAATATAGTTTTACATAAGCAATCCGAGGAAAACTTGATGTTCTTATGTATCAAATGTGAAAAGGGATGTACTTTATTTGCGAGCTGTGACATGAATCTTTTGATGGACTAAAGTTTTCCTTGTAGATTTTGCAGTTGATTCAATGTTTTGGGAGCTAGAATTTCTAGAATAGATTTCAATTTCTTTGGATCTACTTCAATACCATGACAAGAGAGAATGTAGCCCAATAACTTGCTAGATTGAACTCCAAAGACACACTTTTTGGGATTAAGCCAAAGCTTGTACTTCTCCAATCACTCAAATATTGCTATGAAAATGGGGATGTGTGCAGCTCATATCTTATATTTTCCTAGGAGATTATCCACGTAATCTTCCATAATGACATGCAAGAGATCATGAAAGATTGTGTTTATGGCGCGTTGATATGTTGCACCTGCATTTTTCAGACAAAAGGGCAATGACCTGGTAACAGAACATACCCCAAGGAGTGGTGAATGTAGTCTTTTGTTGATCTTCAAGCATGATCCTGATTTGATTATATCCAGAAAATCCATCCATAAGGGACATCATGTCGTGTCTAGAAGTAAAATCCACTATGATGTCAATATTAGGTAGTGGAAAATAATCCTTAGGACATGCTAAATTTAGTTCTCTTAAGTTAGTAGAGATACAGATGCCCCCAATAGGTTTACCTACTGCTATAATGTTAGAGACCCACTCAAGAAAATTAATCGACTTGATGATGTTGGCATCATCTGTAACTCATCTTTGACTAGAAATGTGACATGTGGAGGCATCTTGCGTAGTTTCTTCTTGATAGGCTTCACCTTTGGATCCATTGCAAGGTTGTGGACAACTAAATATGTATCTAATCTAGGAATTTCCTTGTAAGTCCAAGAAAAGTTGACTTGTTGCTTCTTGAGGAATTCAGTCATGGATTTCTATTCTTGATCATTGAAAGATGTGACAATATATGTTACCTTTGGATTTTCTTTTGTGCAAGGATTGACCATTATTGTGTCTTTGATAAGAATGGAGTATTTTTCTAACTATAGGGATATGAAAGGCAGGTGAACTTCTCCCTCCTCTAGTGCCTCAGAAAGGTTTTCACTAGAGGATACGTCCTTTATTTTCTCTTTTTTGTCATCCAAAGGTACCTGAGAGAGGTTCTCACCAAAGGATGTTTTATCTTCTTTTTTATTTTTATTTTCATTTTTGTGACTAAGAGCATTGACCTAGCTACTGACGTAGGCTTGTTCATTGTAGTGGATCTGATGCTCATACTCTCAGAGATTCTTAATTCCAAAGAGTGATAATCCTACCTCATCCAAAACACATATGTCTATAGCTGATAGTGAGTCTTGTTGATCCTAGTTAATTAGTTTGGGTTTGTGAGGGTAAGGATAGGGAATTAAAGGGTAGCTTTAGTAATGGTAAGGACACGGGCAATGTCATTGATGTCATCTTTGATATATTGGAAAGGTACTTCAAAGAAATCCTCTCTAGTGTCTAAATCCATTTCAACTAAACAATAGTCTTTAGTGAAGTTAGTCTTAGGTTTTAAGGAGCCCAATCCTTTGCCTCTAAGATAACTGCTGGTTGTAATGAGTGTTCATCTGCCTATTTCTCTTGCTCCAAGACCAGTACCATGATATCCAACGTTTTCCATGATGGGAGTGGCTTTGATATAATTTTCTTTAGGAAAAGTTACTAGTTTTGATTATTCTTCTTTGTAGAGCCGATCTAGGACATTAGACTCCATAAGTTCAACAGATAAGGATCCCCAATGTTCAAAAGTAGTCTTTTTGCATTTTATGATATCTTTGTTTCTTGAAGTAGTCAACTATGATGGTTTTCCATAGGACTTTGGAGATAGAGGGAGTTCTCCATTGCACATGTAACTTTAAAATTTGTATTCTCCCAGGCCTTGATCTGTGAATGTTATTTTATTTTTAGGCTCATGAGTCTTTTCTTCAAAAACTTTCTCTTTTCCTATGGATTATTCTGGATTATTTTCAGATTTTCCTTCAATAATATTTGGTGGGATAAGATTTTCCTTTTCAATAGGTCGGGAGAATTCATTTAGAGGACAATATTTGGATTGTCGTCCTTCAAATCTCTTGCAATACTGAAAGGGCCTAGGATCTCTGGGAATAGTGATTTATATGCCATGATGTGGGAACTTTAAACATCGATGATATGTGGAAGGTGTAGGAAGCTACAATTGAAACAATTGTTATATTGTCATTGATGTCAAACCTTAACTGGTAAGACAATTGCTATCTAGTAAAGTGCCATATCATATGATTGATGAAGAAGATTTGAAAGGAGGAGATAAAAGGAAGACCTAGTGAAATGGTTGAGTTATGTGAAACTACAATGGGTACTTGATTTTATTGCACATTGACAAGATAATTTATTGTTTATTTTTAATACCAAGTGAATAATGGAAGACTAAAAGCTTAGTCTTGACCGATAAAAAGAGAAGAAGATTAAGGAACTTATGTTTATGCCGAGTGATGTGAGTGTTGATCAAGCGCCAGTACATGTCGAGAAAATACAATGTTGACCAAGCATCAGTATTTACTGAGTTATCTAGTGATGACTGAGAAAAAGAACATAGAGATGACTGAGTGACAATATTTTACAGTTTGAGAAAGATTTGAGATCCTAGCTGGCATAATTGAATTCTTGGGATATGTAAAGCGTATTTAAGATAAGGATGAATGTTGTGGAGAATTTAATGAGAATTTAATATATGTTTAACTGTTTCTATGTATGTATTCAAGACAGAGTTTTTTGATGCATCTACAAGGTAGAAGGAGAACGAAATGTTGGAAGTATTTGTTGGATCTAACAGAACCCTAAGATCTACTAAGATGATTAAGAAACAAAACATTAAGCTACCTAATCAGAGAGGTATAAGATTAACCTAATTGTAGGTTATGTGTATGAGGTTGATTCAGTTGATTGGAAAATCTAAGCAGAAGGTAGAGAAGGTTGAGAAGAATAGTACAGAACTATGAAGTGGTGATTTCTTGATGGATTTCCAAGCAGATCAGAGAGATAGAGATGATAATAGAGGCCTATCAATGAATTAGCATTTAATCAAAAGTGGATCTTTATTTTTAAAGTGAGTTGTATGTGTGTGTGTGTGTAAATGGGTACCTGTCAGAATCAACACAAACACTCAATAGATCATTATATTAGTCCAAAAGGGTTAGAAAAGCATGTAAACCCACTATAACCGACCTATTGCTTGCTAATTAGGAGTGTGATTAACAACATATTAGCCCTCAGAATATGCTATGAATCAGTGACGAATACAACCTAGCATGAAGGATTTTATATTTAAAAATAAGCTAAAAGACAATAAAACATGCAATCTAGCTCTAAAAGATGAAATAAGAACTATAAACTAGCATGAGATAATAGGTGAAATATGAATCTAGAGTGAATTTAACAGCATAACAATGTATTTCTAATCTCAAGTGAAGGCTTATTTGCTCTCAAAATAGGCTTCTATTTATAGAAGAATGGGAGAGAGAGGGGGGACAAGGTTCATTTATGAATCATGAGGCCCAATAAATGAACATGTAAGAGCCTTTAATGCCCAAGGCATTAATAAGGCATGGGAGAGACATAGGCTTAAGGTCTTCATATTAATGAAGGCATTAATAAGGCATGTGGGGGTGTAAGAAGA
>MU220620.1:84429-108041 GCA_018584345.1 Thuja plicata | reverse complement strand
TAAGAAGATGGCTTGAGGAAGTGGACCTTAAGGAGGTCAAGCTTGAGAAAGTGGACTTTCTCAAGTGGGTTGAGTTGCTAAGTATTCCTTAATGAAATGTGACAACATTAGGAGGTGGGTTAGAGAATAATTTAGGATTAAGATTAGATTAGCATGGGTGAATGGGTTGAGAAGGGTTAGAAGCCAGGGTAGAAGTGGTTGAGATGGGTTAGGTTGGGGTTTAAGAGAATATTAATAAATGAAATAAACTTATTTAATTCATTTAGAAATATAGGAATTAATTATTTAAACAATTTAATTGCTTTTTAATAATTAGAGGACTATAGCCATTTTAATTAAATTAAATAGGCTAGGGGAATGGGTTGATTGCAAGTGGGTATTTGATTTAGGGATTTATTTAATTCCTTTATAATTAAATACTATAGCCATGTTTGATTTTGATTTGATTTGATTGGTCGAAATTGATTTGAATTGTATGGGTATAATAGTTAATATAAATCAGTGATAAAACTCACCTAGGACATTAAATTGATTAAAAGAATTATGCCAAGCATTAATAGGGTCGTTTGGACATAAATCAAGGGTATGATCACACTTAGGGAAAATAGGGTCTATAGTTGCGACAGACCAAATTCAGGTGGTTACAGTATGTTTCAGATCAAATCTACTGTTACTTCCTAACCATTGTTTCAGTCAAAATCCTTTAATCGAGGTTGACTTAACAGTCATTTTGTAAATCCTTTAATCAAGGTGACATTCTAATGGAATGATCTAAGTGCTCTAACAAGGCTGACTTTTACCAGGGTTATTAAATCCTTTAATAGGGTCACACCTAATAGTGTGCATTATAACCTTTAATAGGGTTGGCTCCTCATAGAGCTCACTTTAAAAGAGTGAAAGATTGGTAGCATGTTACTAGAGGTTTTTCCCATATTGGGTTTCCACATTAAATCCTCGTGTCATATTTGTGTGAATGATATTTGATGTGTTGTAGTGTTAATAGTTTTATATTGTACAAGTTGATTACTTTAGGATAGTGGACAATAAGTTTATGTTACTGATTTAATGCTATAGAGACCGAGTGTATTGTTGAGTAGATCTAAGTTGGTTAAAGTGTTTAAAAGTTCAATTGGTACATCTAGACTTGAGGATAACTGATTCACCCCCTTCTGAGTTATTCTAGATGATTCTAACAATTGGTATTAGAGAATTGTGGTGCTTGTAAGGAAAATTTTGAAGGTACTTGAAGCTAAAGATCAAGACGTATAAAAAGGAGGTATCGAGGCTGAACAAAGAGAACTTACCTGCATGGTAAAGTTTGATGAAGCTACACCTAGCTGAAATTGGAGAAGCAACAAAATAGTATATGAAAAATGAATATATAACTATTCCTACACCATTGATAGCTCAACATTTGAAGGAAAAGAAAGTATACAATCAAGCAATGTTTGAGATCGCAACAACCCTAAGTTATCCAGAATTTGAAGACATAAAAGACTGTACTACTACAAAAGAAATGTGGGACACACTGTAAGCTATCTATGGAGTAGATACAAATGTACTAAGAGCCAAATCTAAAAGCTTGAGAGGTAATTTTGATGAAATGAGAATGTTAGAAGGTGAAACTACTGTTCAATTTTGTAGCTGAGTTAAGGAGGTTGTGAATACTATTAGAGGAGCTAATGGAACTATTGATGATGATATTGTTATTAGCAAGGTATTGAGAAAACTAGTTCCTATTTATGATATTAGAGTTTCTGCTATACAAGAATTGCGATGTACTCTTGGTAACAAATTACCTCTAGAAGGTTTAGCTAGTAGACTTACTGCTTTTGAGTTACCAATTTTTCATAATTTCACCCCTCAGAATGTTGATTCTGCATTCAAATCACAATTGACTCTTCATAAGACTAGGAAAGGAAAAGAAAGACATGTGAATAGTAACAAGGACACTACTGATGATGATCTTGATGAATGAGGCACTTATGGCTAGAAGACTACCAAGAGGAAAAGGAAATTTCAAATGTAAACTTCCTATAATTTATTTTTCATGTAACAAAGTTGGTCATATTGCAGCAAGATGCCCTGACAAGAATGACAAGGATGAAAGAAGAGAAAGCAAGTACAAAGACAAAAGGGATGACAACAATTTCAGAAGGTATAAAGACTATAAGGATAAAGGTAAGAAATCCTTCTATATTGCTGAAGAATAAACTAACAGTGAATCTGATAAATCTGAAGACCATGATATGGAAGTTGTTTATGTTGCTATGAAAGATGGTTATGATGAAGATGAGAAAATTTCACTTATTTAATATATGATTAAAATTGATAGATGGATAATTGATAGTGAATTCTCACATCATCTGACTGGTGATATAAGTAATTTTGAAACCTTAAATCATTGCGAAGGTGGTAGTCTTAAGTTTGGTAATGATATACCATATCATGTGAAAGGAAAAGGATCAATAAAATTGACTGATAACATCAGATGTGACAATTCTTATTGGGTTGAAGGAATTAACTATAACTTGTTGAGTGTTTCTCAGTTGAATACTTATGAATACCGAGTTGAATTCCATCACAAAAAGGCTAAAATCTTTGATGCTACTAGTGAACTAATTGGAAGTGGAGAACATACAAGAGGTAATGTGTTCTATCTAGATCTATCTGATGAGACATGTTTGTTTGCACAATATGATAATGTATGGTTATGGAATAAAAGGTTGTGTCATGTGAACTTTGACAATTTGGTAAACATACATAAGATGAAAAGAGTCAGAGGGTTAAAAAATTTGAAGTAACCTAATAATGTAATGTGTAAGCAATGTCAATTGGGTGAAATGACAAAGTCTAGTTTCAAGAGAAAAACCTATACTTCTGACGATATTTTGGAAATGGTTCATACTGACCTTTGTGGATCTATTGGAGTGCAAAGGTACCGTGGTGATAAATATTTCATTTTTTTTATTTATGATTACTCTTCTATGATGACTATGATGTTTCTCAAAAACAAATGATGCCTTTCAGTTGTTTAAGTGGTATTTGGCAAAAGTTAAAAAAGAGACGCGTAAGAGCTTGAGATGTCTGAGATCTGACAGAGGAGGAGAGTTTATATCTAATGAGTTCTAATTATTGTGTGATGATAGAGGAATCAAAAGACAAATTTCTCCTCCAAGGAATCCTCCATAGAATAGCATAGCTGAAAGAAGGAATAGATCAATCATGGATTGTGCTAGAACACAAATAATAGAGAAAAATGTTGCACAAAAATACTTAAGATAATTTGTAAGTACAACAGTATATACCTTGAACTGAGTACAAGTCAAGAAAGGTACATATGTTACACCTTATGAGTTATGGTATGGTTATGCACCTAATGTAAAATAATTTAAAGTTTTTGGAAGCAAATGTTATATTTTAAAGGACAATAGGAATGGAAAACTTGATACTAAAAGTGATGAAGGAATATTACTAGGTTATTCCATGAGAAAGGCATATAAGTATTTGAATTCTAACATCAAAAAAGTTGAGGAAAGTGCAAATGTTAGAATTGATGAAAATGTAGAAAATAATGAAGCTGAATGTAAGCAAGAACCTGAATATTATAGATCTTTTGTATACATGAATGAAGGAAATCCCAATAGTTTACTTGAACCAGAGAAAGAAGATACCAAGAAAAAAAATGATGTTCCCAAGAAACAATAGGAAACTGGCGAGACACAAAAAGAAGTTTCCAAGCAATTGGAGGTAACTATCGAGCAATCAGAAGAGGAAGAAGAGACGCAAAATGAAACTAGAGAAAATTTGCAAGATGAATTTGAAGAACAACAACAAGAAGAAAAGAGACTAGAGATTACATTAGAAAAATATGTAAGAAGACATCATAAACAAGATCAAGTCATTAGAGAAAAAGATTCAGAGGTCATGAAAAGAAGCAAGTTGAAAAATCAGTATGTTTATTATGTGAATTTGAGCCCAAAATAGTGAAAGATGCTTTGGATAATGAAGATTGGATACATGCAATGAATGAAGAAATTAAGAAAATAGACAAGAACAAAACCTGGACACTAGTACCTAGACCAAAGGACAAGAATGTTATTGGAACCAAGTGGGTATTTAGAAATAAGTTGAATGAGCATGGAGAAGTCATAAGAAATAAGGCTAGACCGGTATGTAAAGGATATGTACAAGAAGAAGGTATTGACTATGGTGAGACATTTTCCCCAGTTGCTAGATTGGAAGGAGTTAGAACTCTACTTGCTTATGCAGCTTACAAAGGATTCAAAGTGTATCAGATGGATGTTAAATCAGCATTTTTGAATGGAATACTGGAAGAATATGTATACATTGAACAGGCTGAAGGATTTTTGGATTCAAGAAAGAATAATATGTTCTGCAAGATACACAAAGCACTGTATGGATTGAAGCAAGCCCCTAGAACATGGTATGAAATATTTCATAATTACTTATTAAAAACTGGTTTTACAAGGACAAATGACAACAATAATCTATACGTAAAGACTAAAAAAGGTAAAGGGATATTGTTAGCTGAAATTTATTTTGATGATATCATATTTGGAGGACAAGATTCTTTATGCCAAACATTTTCAAATGAGATGCAAGCTGAATTTGAGATGTCTATGTTTGGAGAGATAAATTTTTTTGTTGGTTTGCAAGTTTATAAGATGAAGAAATGTATCTACATTAGTCAATCTATATATATCAAGGAGATATTGAAAACCTTTGGCATGGAGGACTCCAGACCAGTAAGTACACTCATGGCTACTAGATAGAAACTATCAAAGACTGATGAGACAACATAAGTAAATCAAACCTTGTATATGTCAATGATTGGGAAGCTACAATATGTTGTATACATTAGACCAGATATTGCATTAGAAATTGGGGATTTTGCAATATTTTTTGTAAATCCCAAAGATAGTCACATGATGGAAGTGAAAAGGATACTGAGAAATATGAAAGGAACATACGACTATGGATTGTATTATATGAAGAATCAGAAGTTTGAATTGAAAGTTTATACAGATGCATATTGGGAAGGAAATGTGGATGATAGAAAGAGTACAAGTGGTGGCACATTATTTCTAGGAAAGAGCTTAGTCTCTTGGACAAGCAAGAACAAAATTGCATTTCTGAATCTACAACAGAAGTTGAATATGTCGTAGCAGCAGTTAATTGTATAAATATAGTGTGGATCAAGCAATTGTTGAAAGGTATGAAGGAAGAAATAAATGAGCCAGTTGTTATTTTATGTAATATCACAAGTGCTATCAATATATCAAAGAATCCTATGATGCACACTAAGACCAAGTATATTTCTATCAAGTATCATTACTTGAGAGAACTAGTTCAAGACAAAGAAGTGAGACTATAATATGTGAATACAAAGGAACAGTTAGCAGATATATTTACTAAAGCATTACCTAAGGATGCACATGAATATCTGAGAGGTAAATTAAGGGTTATTCCCCTAGCTAAGGCTAACTAAGATCAAATGGAGTGATTGAATCAAATGTATTACCCAGAATATCTGAAAAAATTGATGCAAAGGAGGTCACACTTTAGGAGTTGCCTAAAGCAATGAAGATTAACACACAAGATGTTGATCAGTCATAAGAAAGATGACATAGGGAGCATATTGTTCATAAACCTGACACAAAGATATCTACATGGTGAAGCTGAATGAATTTGGCATTGTTATCAAAGAGGGAGAGAATACTATGAGGGAGATATTAAGTTACACAGAGAATACTATAAGGAAGATAAGATAAAGAGAGAAATCTATCCAAGAGGGAGTTGATATTTGTATGGGAGAGAATTAGAATGAAGCTAAGGACATTAATGAAAATCTATTAATAGAACATACTTTTTGGATTGTTTGGTAACTATTCAGGTGGTGTTGTTTGCATGTGGTGTTTTCCATCAATGCCAAAGAGGGAGATTGTTGGAAGCTACAATTGAAACAATTGTTATTTTGTTATTGATGTCAAACCTTAACTGTTAAGACAATTTCCATCTAGTAAAGTTCCATATCAGATGATTGATGAAGAAGATGTGAAAAGAGGAGATAACAAGAAGACCTAGTGAAATGGTTGGGTTATGTGAAACTAAAATGGGTACTTGATTAGATTGCATATTGGAAAGATAATGTGTTGTTTATCTTCAACACCAAGTGAAGAATGGAAGACCAAAAGATTAGTCTTGACCAAGCAAAAGAGCAAAAGATTAAGGAACTTATGTTTATGCCGAGTTATGCAAGTGTCAACTAAGCGCTAGTACATGCAAAGAAAATATAGTGTTTATGGAGCATCAATATTTACCAAGTTATCCAGTGATGATCGAGTGAAAGAACATAGTGATGACTGAGTGTTAGTATTTTATAGTTTGGTAAATATTTGAGATCCCAGCTGACATGGTTGAATTCTTGGGATATGTAAAGCATATTTAAGATAAGGATGAACATCATGGAGAATTTAATATATGTTTAACCATCTCTATGTATGGTTTCAAGAAGGAGTTTTGTGATGTGTCTACAAGGTAGAAGGAGAACAAAATGTTGGGAGGATTCATTGGATTTGACAAACCCTAAGATCTACGGTGATGATTAAGTGGCAAAAGATTGAGCTACTTAATCAGAGAGGTATACGATGAACCTAATTGTAGGTTATGTGTATGAGGTTGATTCAGTTGATTGGAAAATCTAATTACAAGACAGAGAAGGATGAGAAGAATAGTATAGAACTGTGAAGTGGTGATTTCTTGACGAATTTCCAAGAAGATCATAGAGGTAGAGATGATAATGGAGGCTATTCAGTGAATTAGCATTTAAGAGAAAGTGGATCTATATTTGCAATGTGATTTGTATGTTTTAGATCAAATCTATTGTTACTATCTAACCATTATATGAGTCAAAATCCTTTAATCAAGGTTGACCTAATAGTCATTTTGTAAATCCTTTAATCAAGGTGAGATTCTAATGGAATGATCTAAGTCCTCTAATAAGGCTCACTTTTAACAGGGTGATTAAATCCTTTAATAGGTTCACACCTAACAATGTGTATTGTAACCTTTAATAGGGTTGGCTCCTCACATAGCTCACTTCAGAAGAGTGAAAGATTGGTAGCATGTTACTGGTGGTTTTTCACATATTGGGTTTCCACGTTAAATCCTGGTGTCATACTTGTGTGGGTGATATTTTATGTGTTGTACTGTTAAGAGTTTTATATTCTGCAAGTTGATTATTTAGGATAGTGGACTACAAGTTTATGTTATTGATTGTATGTTATAGAAACCAAGTGGATTGTTGAGTAGATCTAACTTGGTTAAAGTGTTTAAAAGTTCAATTTATACATCTGGACCTAAGGCTAACTAATTTACCTCCCTCTCAGTTATTCTAAATCATTATAATAGAAGGTACACCTTTAATAGCATGTGTACATGGTCATCCCAACAAGATGTTATATGGCAGATCTAGATCAAGCACATGATAGACTATTTAGAGCAGGGCTGGGACCACTTGTAAAGGGAGTGTGATCAAAAAATTTCTATCCCTTTCTCTATCATCATAGGATTTTATTGTGATTCTTTTATTTACATCAAGAAGGTCTTCAGAAAGACCGATATTTCTGATCATTTTCAATGTACACAAATTGAGGCCAGATTCACCATCTATAAGGACCTGTTTGATTTTAGTGGATTGGATTTTGGATTCAATATGAAGGAATTTATTGTGATGGAGGTTTGGGCCTTGAAATTATTTGTTAGTGAATACCAAATGGTCTTCTGCTGCTAGATTTTTTTATCATAGCTTGGAATTGGGATGCGTTGATGTTTTCAGGGACAAGGGATTCATTAAAATAATTTTTGAGGAATTCTCTATGAATGAGGGATGTTTGGAAAAGTTCAAGGATTGATATCTATGTAGGCATTTTTCCTAACTGGGCCAATAAATCAGAGCGTGAAGAAGGCTACATAGTTGTTGATGGTGCGAATGATGGATTTGTAGAAGTTAATAGATTATTGGCAGCCTGGCCAATAACTCTTGGTCTTCGGGTAGCAGTAGTGCAAATGGAACCTTTAAGCGTGAGGGTGTTGACATGATTTTTAGATTCTTCAATGCATCCAAAAAGAGTGTCAAAAATAGAGATATCATTTTCCTCTAGACTTCCACACATTTGATCATTGTCTGTGATGGTGTTTGTGGAGTATTCATAAGAAACAACATTGGATGCATTGTTTTGATTATATTTAGGAAATGGTTCATTATAGACTCTCATTTTGGCATTGGATGATAATGGGCTCTGTCCCTCAACCTTAATTTTTCCATCATCTACGAGGTCTTGAAAAAAATGTCTCAATTTCATGCACTTCTTGGTATCATGTCCCTTGATGCGATGATAATCACAGTATTCGTTATCTTTGTACCAAGTAGGGTTAGGTTGATTTTCATCAAATGGTCAAGTTTTGGGATATACCATCATGCCTTGATCCACCAATCATTGAAAGACCACATCTAGGGGTTATACGAGAGAAGTGAGTTGTCGGCATTGCCTAGTGTTATTGTTATTTTTATTATTGTTGTTGTTGTTGTTGTTGTGAGGAAATAAGTAGGACTGATTGTGAGGTTGTTGTTGAAATTGTTGTCGTGAAGAATTGTTATGATTGTTCTGATTATTGTTATTATTTTGATTGGATGCCTGGACATTTTGGACATGCTTAGCATCTATCACTCCATCATTAACAACTCCTTTGTTCTTGATCCAAAACTTTGGTTTGTCATTGTTAGTAGAAGGGGTATAATGTTTAATGGCATCTTTTGCAAAATTCCATCTTCAATGTTTTTCCCCTTTTTAACAAGAGCTTCAAAAGTGTCAGGAGAAGCCATATTTACTTGGAACAACATTTTGGATACTAGATTTCTAGTGAAGATATCGATTAAATGATTATCAGGTATTTTCCAAGGCATGCGATTCACAATATGTCTCTATTGTTGTAAGAAGCTAGAAAATGTTTCTCCATTCTTTTTTTTGGTATTACATAGGTTGCTTAATGATGCTTGATATTCAATGTTTTAGGAATATTGACCAATGAATTTTTCTGCGACATCGGATAATGTTGATATAGAACCATTAGGGAGTGCCATAAACCACTCCAAAGAGGGGCTTCCAAGACTCCTAGTGAAGAGTATTTTTAGGTAATTTTCATTGTAGGCGACCTCTTGCCATGAAATGTAGAATTCTTTAAGATGTTGGAGCAGGCATGATTCACCTTTGTATTTCTCAAACTTTGGGATCTCAAAATTTGGAGGAAACAATTGCATTGTGATTGATTTGTCAAATGGGTAGGGACATATGTCTTCAAAAGAGAATTCTTTCTTCCCTCTATTTTGTAGGATTTGTACAATATTTTTAAGCTCAATGAATTTTTGGGCCAAATTAGGGGCATTGTAAGATGTTAATTGCGGTCCAACAGATTGTTGACCTCCTAACTGTGAGGCTAAAAATCCTATTGAGGACATGTCAACTATAAGAGGATGTGTATAGTGATAAGATCGGGATGCTCGTTGAGTAGATGTCTTCAAACCAGATGATGGAAATGTGAATGGTGATGATGAGACTGCTTGTGTAGACAAGGGGATGAAAGTGTGCCCGATATTAAAAATAGTAGCACTAGTGTCGGTAGTACCATTAGCTATGGTATGAGTACTATTGTATGAAGTGATGTTGGGAAATACACTAAGAATTTGTTAAATTTATTCCTCTGTTAATTAAAATGATGGTTGTGAAGTTTATGCGGGGAGTGATGTAGAGGGTCCACTTGAAGTGGTCTTCCCTTTTTCATGTGATGATGTTGCATTTGATGTTGAAGTTGTGTTTGCAGTGGCTGTAGCCTTGATGACATTGCTAACAAGGAGAGATTCATTGAAATCAATGGGTACTATGACCCCATTCTTGATAAGGTTCATGAAAGTCTTTCCACCATTTTGACTAATGGCCTTTTCAAACATATATAGGTTATATGGGTCACTGAGGAAATCGTTCACTTGGGTAGATATCTCATCTTGATCAACTAATTCATTCTCCTCGGGAGCATTGGTTATGTCTTTAGTGTGTACTTTTTCTCCTTGGAAGAAGGGATGAGAAAAAAGATTCTCATCGTCATGATTGGTGTTCAAACGTGTTTGCCTCATGTTTTTAGCTTGGGATCGAGTAACTATCATGCAATGGTAACCTCAAAATGATGGAGGAAATATGGAAGATACAAGATGAAAGATGAAGGA
Source organism: Thuja plicata (assembly GCA_018584345.1). Lineage (NCBI taxonomy): Eukaryota > Viridiplantae > Streptophyta > Pinopsida > Cupressales > Cupressaceae > Thuja > Thuja plicata. Next base: position 97,738 of record MU220620.1, on the reverse strand, counting down.
AGATAGATGATAGATGAATGATGAACTTTAGAATTGATGATGATTTTAAGAGAAAAAGGTTCAGACTTGAATGGATTGTTGGTTGGATTTGATTGATTGACTGATTTGGATGATTTGAATTGACTTGATTTGATTTAGATTTGATTTGGATTGGATTTAAAGGTTTTTTAGATGAAAACCTAGGTGAGACAAGACCTTATGATGGTGTAAATAGAATGGGCTGATTTTAGATAATGCCTTCTCCTACTAGGTGATTGACTTGTGATCCCAATAAAAATAAGACAATACCAATGGATTCTATTGCTTAAGACATACTAATGCTCTATAATCAATATTGTGTTCACTAGAGATGAAGGTTTGAAACACATTTGATTAAGATATTTCAACCTAAGGATGATCAAGGAATGAAAGATTGGATTTGATTTGATTGATTGAGTCCAAGATTGATTGATTTTGCTAAATGATGATGTTTTGATGAAGAGGAAGTGATGACTTGATTTGGAAATGAGGTTTATCTAATCATATTGCTCAAAATGGATGAAGGAATTATTTTTGTGATATTTGGACATGACTCGGGAAATTTTACAATTGTAGATGATAGCATTGCATTTACCAAAGTATTTGATCTCTTGTTGAATAGATTTGTTGATGTGTTGATATTCTTTGGCTTTCCTATCAGCTTCTTTCTTTTCTCTATAGACACAGGGAACCAAAAGCTTAACTTTCTTGTGTTTTCAAGAGTCGGTCATATCCCACAGAGAGAAAGGTCAATTTTGTCTGGTCAAATGAATGTTTTGTGACAAATGATTTTAGGATCTCTTGAAAACCCAAGTTTAAATTGTTTCTGCAAGAACGGATAGCTCACTGTTTTATGATGGAGACGACCATTCTAAGACATAGACACCTCATTCTACAACACTAGATAGCTCACTATTTTTTTTAACGTGAGATAACTTACACCTCGTTCTCACGTGGGTCTTTTTCAGGTGATTTTTCCCTCAACCGATAGGCCCAACTAAAGGATTAAGTAAATAGCATGGATTGGTGATGAGAGGGGTATAGATTTATGATTTTCTCATTGGGAAAAGAGCATACTCTCCTACCCAAATTCATTTTCTCCTAAACACACCAAGAAATTTGTTTTTTCCCAAGGTTACTTTCTAAGTGAAATTCTAAATGAGTCTAGTTTTTTGATTGTCTAATCAAAGACAAGAGCATACTCCCCTATCACTTAACAAGACACTACAAGTGAACCCTCTTTAAAATGCCTAAGAAAAATATTAAAGTCAGCCACAAAGTTTGTTCCTAGCTCTTAGGCAACCTGCAAGAACAATGTGAGTAGTTTGATTTTGTCTTCTTCTTAACGTCCCGCAACACACAGTGTTATTAGTTTTAAAAGGCCAATCTTCAGAATTGAGGTGCTGCAAAACTTAGAAAATATGAGTATCCCAAAAACCTGGTGTAAAGTGAAAAAGAACTGTCACAGAGCGCATAAGACAATTTAGAAATATGCGCAAACAAAAATATGCGTAGACAACACTCTGTGATCACAAACGACAATCTAAAATCACATACGACTGTCAGAGAAAATGCGTAGTTGATAGTTTATGAAAAAGATAAATTAACTATACCTGAAAAAACAATTTTCGAGGAGCGCACTCAAAAAAGTACTAGTGCAAACAATAGTCTGCCAAGATGACAGTCAACCTCCAGATTTGAACAAATAGAAAAAAGAGTTAACTAACTGTGGTCAAATAGTGATATTTTTTTAATTTTTTGGCAACATTTAACTCTATAAAAGTAAGGCACTGTCAGAAATCTAAGAGTTAAAAAACCTGAATATGCTGAAAATATGTTTAAAATTACTTTAAAACCAAAATTTAGTTTAGCAAAGTGGAGATGGTGATCTGCGTAGATGACAATCTGCATAGACAACCATTTAGTAGAGATGATCATTCCAGGGCGGAGACAACTTTGCATGATGTTTTCTAGAATGTTGCAAAAAATATATAAATTGTTTCAAATTTAGGGACGTGGGTCTCACCGGGTGTGCCAAAATATATGTGATGAAAACCTAGCGATTGGGAGCAAGCTCAGACATGAAAACATTAGAGATATAAATAATTTAAAGCTATATTAACACATCTAAATCATAATCCAAAAACACAACCTTTCTAACACAACCTCTAATGAGCCAAACAAGGGCACCCAAGCCTTGTTGATTTTCTCTTAGAGAGGGTTGTGGGTGTGCTCTACCAACACAATGTATAAAATCCCACTTTGATTTATTAAATGACTTGAATGATAAAATGCAAGCTAAGTGCAAGCTACATGAAATGGAGGTGAATAACTCAAGAGCTAGTTATGGAGAACTAGCCTCAAGCATTCAATGCTAAGAATTTAGTATTGAATGCAAGATTATAAATTATGAATGAACTACAACTACCATGATTCAATGCAAATAACTACCAAGCAAGGGGTAGTACAAAGAACTCTAAATGCAACAAAATATCTCTAAGCATAAAATGACATGGTAACAATGCATGAACAATAATGGGTCAATTACTCTTGGCAAGGCTCATATTTATAGGATTTTGGAGGGCTTAGGTAAGGTGAAGCACATGTGGCATCCACATAGGTACCACATGAGGGACTCATAATCCATGCAAGAGGCCAAGTTTTCTCGCACATGTGTGAGAAACTTGTGATGTGATGGGTCAATATGTACTTGAAGTACACATGTAAGAAGTGTGTCAGAAAGTGTTAGAGTTTTTGTCCAATGAACACTTTTGGAAAGTGTAAGAAAGTGTCATCAAGGTTGTAAGAAACCTTTTTAGCACCAAATTAGTAATATTTGGAAAAGTCAAATTTTAGAAAATTGCTCACACATGTGTGAGCAAATAATTAGGACTAATGGGAGTAGGAATCCTAGAATTAGCCTAATTAATCTTAGTTAATTAGTGACTAGGTTTATTTGGTGAGAGTGATGTGAGGTAGGGTAGGATCTAGGCTTAGATTTAAAATTAATCCAAATTAGATTTAGACTAATTGTTGTTTAGAAGAATGTAGGCATATGAGGGAATACATAAATTAAAATTTATTTAAAAGGGGATTTTAATGTGGGGAGGTATTAAATTAAATTTAATACACTTAGGGGATAAGTATTCAAATTAAATTTAAATACTTTAGGATAATGAACTTAATTTATTTAAATAAATTTAATTAAGTAAGTGGAAGAGAATAAAAATATAATTAATAAAAATTAATTATAATGTTGCAAGGGATGATTTTAGGCGTCTACACTATTAAATAAGAATCTTCGAACACTTTTAGTTGCTTAATTCCCATCTTTTCAGCTAGGTCTAGACCTCTAACCAACCCTTCATATTCTGCCTCATTATTTGTTGAACTGAACTAAAAGTGAAAGGCTTTCTTCACTTCCTTTCCTGAAGGGGAAATCAAGTGGATACTAGCATTAGGACCCATCCGACACCTTGCTCTGTCAAAATACATTGTCTAGAGCTCTGAGGATCGAAGGTTGATATCTTTCTCTTTTTCATTAGTGGCCCTTGACATCAGATGATCTTCATCAAACATCACATAGGTACCCAACCCAGTTGCATGGAAATTCCCAAAGGGATCATCTTTGAAGAAGTTACTCAACAATCTTCTTCTTCTTTAGTTTTGTCTCCAGTAACCCTTTCATCATCTTGCATCTCTATGCAGTAAATTATTCTTTAGAAATAGAGGTGTGGGTAGGTTTGAATTTTAGTACACGTTTATCAACTACATAAGTCTCATACATGGTTTCTGACAATTCTTTTCACTTAGCTCCGTGCTTGGTTCTTAATATTAAGTGGGACTAGTCAAGTGACATATAACCTCTTATCTTTGCAGTAATATCTCTTGATAGGTAGCAATCAAAAATTGGGGGAATGTCAATGACTATGACTTCGTGGAGAAATGTGATATTTTGGCATGAAAAGAGTGTAAAAGGAAGTTCTTTGATTAATCTTGTGGACTGAACTCTCTTTCCATCTAACTGCATGACTCCCTATCAGATGGCTCATAATTGATGTGCATAGATTTTGAAATCTTCTTAGGCATGATAGTGATACTAGCCCCCAAATCTATCATTGAATTATGTAGGAGCTTATCCCCTACTATTGAGGTAATAAAGAAAGGCATGGGCTTACACTTACCTTTTTATTTCTCATTTTCTAGGTTGTTGGAGTTGATCAAAATCATTTAATGTTGGATTTGAGGGACCTCTATTCCTATGACATGTGTCTTTCCTTTTAATTTAATTTGCTCCACAATAGGTTCAACCCTTGCTATCATGTCTCAGTTTTTAGGAGCTTCTTTCAACAACTCTTTTTATTAAGGAATCGTGAACATATCCCAGATGGATAAATACATGGGAGTTTTCTTAAGCTAGCCCACATTATCCACCTTCGTCTCCACTGGTATCTTTGGATCTTTTGGATTCTAAGGAATAAATTCCACTTGTTGTTGAGCCGGTGGGGGCTGACATTCCTAGAAAATAGGCTTGTTCATCTCAAACCTTGGATATGACACTGGCATAGCTCTGTCGGGTAAGACTGGCCTAGGCGCATTTTTAGGGAATCTCCTTTTTGAATGGGTATTGTAATCTGACTGGACCTTGGGCATTCTTGAAGTAGACGCTTGATTTGAAAACACCATGTCTTCATCCTCTGACATCCATAATAAGAGAACATAATCAAGAGATATATTTGACTCCTGCTCTAGGGACATCCAATACATTTGGGTTGTGATCATGGAGTTCTCTATCCCTGGGGAGGAGTAGTATTAATTACCAACATCGGGAGTTTCTCCTTGGATCCTCTGTTATGATATCGGCCAATGCAAATTTCCCCTCAGGAAATCTTGAGGCATGTGAGCATCATTGCATGGGAAAAAAAGCATTCATATCCTCTACAAAGTTGATTTGGGTAGCCACCATCTCTCAATTTGAATTAGGTTGAACTATCTGTAGTGGTGTTATAGGCTGGGAAACAATAACCAGCTGCTTGGAGTTTTTGTTCTAACCATTTTTGTTCTGGTTATTATTCCCTTGATTATTCTGGTTCCATCTCTGATGCTGGTTTGGATGATATGGGAATCTCCCATTTTTCCAATTCTGGAAATTTTGATGCTAGGGATGCTGGGGTAGTTTGTGCTGCCTTTTCAAGCTAGTTAGATCATTTTTCATTGTTCTTAGCATACTTCTCATCTTTCTTATTTTGGCTAGCATGGAAGGTTGAGCTATCTATGGAGCCTGAGTATTTGGATACACATAAATATATTATAGGGAAAAATTGAGCTAGTAGAAACCCCACTTTGGGTATTCTCTGGGGTTCGCAAGGAGCACTCATGGAGTACTAGTAGTGGAGGTTTGGGTGGCAGTTTTCCTACATTGATAAGATTATTCTTAGCTCTAATTGCTATGTCATAATTCAATGTTAAGCTTACTCCTAAGGTTTTTTTAGTCCATGCTATATCCGCATTAAAATCTTTGAGGTAGAAAAAAAAAGCCATGGGCGTTGGTGGGCATGCATTTGTGGGAATTATGTTCCATGTTCTATTGAATATAATGTTAAAATCTGTCATAGCCTCTTGGGGAGCTCACTTGATATTGATGAGTTGGTGAAGTAGGGAAGAGTGATCACCTTTGCACAGAAACACTTGTAAAATAGGTTTCCTAAGTCATCCCAGGTGGCTATGCTATTTGGGGCAGGGGATCTGTACCAGTGAAGGGATTCCTTTGAAAGATGATACTAGCAACCTCATGGATATGTTTTTCTTAGTAATGTATGTAGACAGCCTAAATTTTTCAACCAAAATCAACATGGTCAACAAAAGTCAAAATGGGTCAAATAAAGTTAAAATCATGGATTAAATAATAAAGCCATTTAATTAATTAAATCTAGGCTAAAAGAGGATTAATTAAACTAGGTAATTGATTAAATCAAATAGTTATATAGTTTGAATTAAATAAATGCAACCCATTAAAACCCCTTATATGGCTAATTTAATTAATTTTTTTATTTAATTAAATCCTAGTTACTTTCAACAAAAGGGGACAAAGAATCAAAGAGCCAATGAGAAGAAGGGATGAAGAGAACATGGATCACTCCAAGGCTTTTATATCCTAGCCACTCATTTAGGCTTTGCTATCATCACCACTCCTTTTGTCATCTTGTCCCCCTATTTGAAACCAATCACTCAACCTTGACCTCAACTATACCTTGACCTTGGTTAATCAAAATCACCCCCTACCCTTGGTAATTCCTATAAATAGGATGATTTTCTTAGTGTAAGGTGACCAATTCACTTTTAGAGTTATAATTCACATTCAAATTGTATTTTGAAATGGGCATTTAGCATTTAGCATTGAAGAATTCTTGAAGAAGTCTTGTTATAATGGCAAAATCATTTATGGTCACATAGAATTTGAGCATAGAATAGGGAATTTCATCTTAGGTTGCATCTTAGATCCATATCTTCATCATCATTAGTACAATTCTCATTTTAGGGGTTGTCACTTTAGGATGCTTTGCAGCTGAGAGCATTTGTTTAGTCCTCCTAGATAGAGATCCATGAGACACATTTAATTTGCTTTTATTCTCAAATTGACTAACCTAGTTAGATCTTTCAAAGTTTGATTTAAAAGTTTGTTAAACTAATGTTTCATGTAGGTTTGTGAGTTGCAGATTTATGAACAACATTTGGCACCCACCGTGGGGCTCAAGCCTCACTTTCTAACATCAAATTTGAAGGATTTACTTTGTAGATTCTCTGAAGAAGATCACACCTAGTCTAAAGAAGCTCGCACCTGGTCTATCAAAGATAGCATCTAGTCTATGAAAGATAGCATCTAGTCAATGAAAGATAGCACCTGGTCTGTGTTAGCTCACACCTGGTCTGTGAAAGATAGCACTTGGTTTGTGGAAGATAGCATCCGATCTATGAAAGATAGCATCCGGTCATTGAAAGATAGCACATGGTCTATGTTAGCTCGCACCTGGTCCAAAGAAGCTCACACCTGGTCCCAATCAGCTCGCACTTGGTCCTAATTAGCTCGCATTTGGTTTTGGATGTTAAATAGGCTTTATCTGAGGGTTCTATGGTGTATTGTCATAAATTTTATCATTTAGTTTAGATTGCATAACATTTAGGAAAGTCTAAATTGCATTTATGAAATTTTGAATCTCACTTAGTGAATCTTTGCATATCATTTGAAAATCTTTGCATATTATTTAAATATTTGAATATCATTTGAAAATCTTTGCATATCATTTAAATCTTTGTATATCATTTAAAAATCCTTGCATATCAATTAAATCATTGCATATAATTTAAATCTTTGCATATCATTTAAAAAATATTTGCAAATGATTTAGAAAATCTTTGCATATCATTTAGAAAAAGTTGCATTTCATTTAGGAAATTTTTCATAAACATGTGGTAAATCTTCAGTTGCATTCAATCTGTCTTGAGTTGCATCTGGTCTATTTTGAGTTGCATCTAGTCTATTTTGAGTTGCATTCAGTTTGTTTTGAGTTGCATTCAGTCTATCTTGAGTTGCATCTAGTCTGTTTTGAGTTGCATTCAGTCTGTCTTGAGTTTCATCTGGTCTATTTTGAGTTGCATTCAGTTTGTCTCGAGTTGTATCTGGTCTTTTTTGAGTTGCATTTGGTCTATCTTGAGTTGCATCCAGTCTATTCTGAGTTGCATTTGGTTTGTTCTGAGTTGCATTTGGTATGTTCTGTATTGCATATGTTTAATGATAAGAACATCAAAGTTAAGTTGTAGACTTGATAAATTTGACAATTAATTGATGTTTTTTAATGAATTGTAAATTATTAAAAGGATCAAGTCAAGGAAAATTCACAAAGCAATATACAAATCACATGATTATCATCAAAGGAAGGAGGCAAGGAAGCTACACAAAGAAGCAAAACAGATACAATTAGCAATTGAAGCCAAAATGTTGGAGGAAAGGATTCAAGCATGAAATAGGTATTGGAAAATCACTAACCTTTACCAAGCATTTTATAACATGCCTTATAGTCCTTTAGATACTTCTCCCATTTGAATATGATACATCTTAAGGCTCAAAAAGCAAAGTGTAGAGTACCAGATTATTGGAAAGAGAAGGAATCTAAAAGATTGAACAAATATGCTAAACAAATGCATAATGCAAACATAGTGGAAAACTTAGAAGAAGAAGAGAAAGCATACGAACATTACATCAAAATTATCAAACTCTATAAAACTAAGTTTCCATCTTTGGCTTAAGAATTTGTTCATTCATTTGAGGTGGATTTGGTTTTGATTTTCTTTCACTTTGTCTTGATTGGTTGTTGAAACTAACATTTTGGGGAGAGAACTTGTATGCTAGGGAGCAGGAACAATAGCCACTAGGTGAGTATACAAAAAGAAAAATAAACAAAATCATAAATGCGCCTAACCTTTGCTAGCATCAAAACAAGGTATTCCTAAATCCTTATGCATTTTTTTTAAATTGTGGCAATTCTATTTACACATCTAGCTTAAATTAAAAGAGAAAATTGAAATCTTGAGTGAAGAATTAGGGATATGCTCTTCATCTTTGGTGAATCAAACTCCTTGATGTGCTAAATTTAGGATAACAAAGAGCTAAGTAATGAACCAAACACCTAATTAAGCCTTATTATTTGTGGATTAAAGAGGCTTGGAATGAACTTTGTTAATCATGTTTGGAAGTGAGGAAGTATTATGGATATGCTCTTCACCCTTTGGGTGGATCAAACTCCTAAACCTACTTTTTCATTTCTTTTCTTTCTTTCCATATACTTGTTAGATCTTTAGTGGGTCTGCCTCCTGGGATTTTCCTTATCAAGGACGGTGAGAGGGAATGACCCAAGTGGGATACAACCACTTTTTCCATGGTAATCCAACCCACTATAAAATAAAATGCATTCATCCTTTATGGGATGAGTGACAAAAATATTTGAGAATCATACCTCCTCTAGTATTCCTTTGGGATTGCACAAAATCATACTTTCATGTGTGTGGGAGGCCTCTGTAATGGGGAATAGACTCAAGTCTTTTTGAACAGAATCTTGATTACAACATGGTTAAGTAGAAAGCTTAGCTCTTAAACCTTGTTAAACCAAATTGACCATAGGTAGCTTGACTAAATTGTTTTCTTGTGGAGACTTTGTCAAAAACATTTAAGAATATACACTTTTATATATATTTTTTAGAAGTTAGAAAATATGTGTATTTGTGGTTGCTATGCTTGATGATACATGATATTGAAAAAATACAACATACCTTTGAAATATCCAAAGTTCATAAAAACCATCATTTTCTCAAAAGGATACTTCTTCAACAAAGCTTCACAATTCCCTTTCATGCCAGTTTGGACAAAATCCCGTCATATTAAATTGCCTTTACCAGGAGACAAAACTTTGCATAGGGAAGAGACAACACCTCCTCAATAACCTAGACAAGAACATCAATTCAATCCCATCAGGGTTGAAAATAAATGGTCTAGATACCCTAATAATGATAACAATGAAGAGGAGAATCTTATTGCAACTGCCGTAGAGAAAATTCAATCTTTGCAATCACAAATCCAAGACCTAAAGGAAGAAAAGGATACACCATTCAAAAAAGACTCATTAAGATCAATGTTTCCTTTTCTCTTTAGTTGTGATCTAAATATGTCTCCCTTTTATTCAAACAAAGAGGAATCTAACCATGAAAAACCAATCTATGATCAAGAACAACTTCATGACCATCCTATATTTGATCAAGGGAATGAAGAGTAAGCTACAACAGATTTTGTTGAGAGTCTTGTTTATCGATCATATGACAACAACGAACTAGATCATCATGATCTTGAATCCAATACCTCTTTGGAAAATACACATGAATGTAAATGTCCATGAGATAGATCATTTACTCCTTTGGGACAATCTTATGAATCATCTTTGGAAGAACTCCTTGAAAACAATCTCATCATGTTGCCTCAAACGACTTCGTGTGGATTTACATTTTTGGGCAACTATTGTGCATACCATCGACATAATAGACATGAAACTTAAAATTGCATGGAGTTGAAACATAAAATACAAGATCTAATTGATGATGACATAATTGGAGTGCAAAATCCTAATGAGTCATCTAATGGAGAACAAGATACTACTCTCAAGCCACGTCTAAACCATGAACCTATGTCTAGCAATGGTCCTCTACAACCTATGAATTTTCCATCATTCTTCCATCCGCTAAAGCTTCACACCCAGCTACACCATCTCCATCAAAAAATGAACCTAAGGATGATACTTTCCATTTTGACTATGTGCACCCTTAATAAATGTCTCTAAAAGATATCCAAGATAACCTACATCACTTTGTAAGTTCCTTCCATGATTCTAAGATCTTAGACCCTGATTCATCATGTACTTCAATGCCTATCATGCCTATTCAAAATGATGATTCATCATACCTTCAATAATCCCCCATGCCTATCCAAACTCATACCTTGTCCTTAGTAGTGGGTCCATGTCAAGAAGGTAATTCAAAGTGCGAAGAAATAAATCTTAGTAAAGATCAAGATCAACACACTATCCAATCCAGTCCAATATTTGATCAAGATCCAATATTCCTAGAGACTCGTGATGATTCTATCATGCCCTTAGAATTATTCCAAGATGATATCCCTCCATTTCAAGAACAAAGTATCCCTTAAAACTTCACATCTTATTCACCTCCTAAGAAATATCAAGATATACCTTCCACCATTTCCAATGAGCCTATTGAAATTTAAGAAGAAAATACCCTATCTACACCATCCAAAGATCCTTGTCAAGATCAAGATACTCCATCAACCCCTTGTCATACTCCTCCATATTCACCTCAAGAAACCATCATTCTTCCAAATCCCTTACATGATAATAAATCCCCTCAAGCTTCAGTTGCTCCTATCAAAGCTACCAATGAGCACATTGAGATAAAGATAAATCTAAAAGATGATGACCATGGAAATATATCTCACTCTAAAGATATTGATATCCCTTTCACACCTTATCTCCCTCCATTCAAACATAACCATACACTTTCCACATCCTCCCAATCCATTTTGGGTCCCTATTTCCCAAAGCTACTATCTTCATCCCTTCCATCCATATTGGGTCGTTATATTTATCCATCCACCATGCCTACCATCCCTAGCTCATCATCCACTTACCCTATTATGTATCAAGATCAACTAAGACACACATACTTGAGAAAATTCTGAAAAACTATCCATATGAGCCTTCCATATCATTCATATCCATCCATGAACCCCAAAACCTTTGGAAGAAATTTGGGTGTCAAACATGAAAATAAAAAATCCAAGAATCCACAGGCATTCCAAAATTCTCATCTCCAATCTAATCGACATGTCAACACCAAGCAAAAGGAAATATCTAAAAGGCTGCAAAGGTCCACCAAGCAAAATGAAATATCCAAAAGGCCGCAAAGGTCCACCAAGAAAATGTGGGTTCCTAAATCCCTCATTGAATAAATGAATTCTAAAGCATCACAAAGGAAAGAAAAATCAAAGACTATGTGGATTCCCGAGTCGCTTTTGCAAGACTTGCACACAAAAGAAAAATCAAAGTTGACATTCAAGCTTCCAAAGGATTCCGCTCCACCTTTCAAACATTTTTCATCTTCCAAATCCATTTTGGGTTCTCATGTTCCAAAATCCACTACCTTAGATACTTCATCACCTTGTCCATCCATTTTGGGTCCTTGTGTTCCAAAATACACAATCTTTCCTCCATCACAATTTCAAGCTTCCCTGTCCATTTTTCCTCCATCATTCCACCACCCTTCAAAGTGTGTGTCAAAGTTGATCTTGAAAACATTTATATCCACAATATACATGTTGTTTATCCTCCTATCCACTATCCAAGACCTCTTTTTCATCCTTACATCTCTCTTATCTAATTTGTGGCATAAAACCTTAACCACCATCTACCTTTATCCTCCATATTTATCCTTTATCCTCACCTTATCAATATCTTTGAACATCCTTTCCATAGCCATGGTTCATTATAGCATACCTTTCAAAGGGGAATTATCCAAAGAGAAAGAGGTATAAATTCCTCCATTCACTATCTTTCAAAAGGAAAAAAGAAAAAAAAAAAGAAAAAGAAAAAAGAAAAAAGTAAAGAGAAATCATTCGTCCTATGGTGAAAACCACTTCTGTGATGCCTTGGGAAAGTACTATGATGAAAACTTGGCAAACATGCATCATGCATAGTCCACTTTCTTGTACTCTACACTTGGGGGCAATTTCCATCCATGATATATCAGCTATGTTATCCATCATATTCTACATCTTCCATATCCTATCATTTATCCTATTTGCATTGGCCTTCCCTCTTTCACTTTTGATCTTGACAAGGGTGAACATATCCATGCGCATCAGGTATCTTGACATCAGTTATCCTTTCCATCACCCTATGTACTTGTTGCATCGATGCTACCCTATCAAGATCTTGCTTATGCCAAATAAACCCCCGTCATCCCTAAACATCCTGACAATAATTTCAAACCATCCACTCGTGGCTTCCATCAAACCTTATCCTGATCATTCAATCATATCCATATCTTATCCAAATTGAACCCTTGGTTTTGATTGAAATTAAGGACATAATGTGCAAAATTTGTTCTCAAAAAATTCTTGACATGTCCACTCTTTTGGATTACTCACTTTCATGACACCAGGTCACTATCCTACAGGCTATCTAACGCTACATCATTGGCTTCCATTGCTTATCCAAAAACATTTCACATTGTTGTATCATTTTTCCTTAGCTTGGGTAATCTTGAGTAGATGGTCTTATGGGTCACATTCACTCACTTCATCTATCATGGCCTATTCATACTTTCTCATCCATCCATCATGCCCTACACTTTAGTAGACATTAGAGGCAAACAAATCTGATTGTGCTTGAGAACAAGAAATTTTTAAAATCCAAATCATCAATCAAAAATCATGTCAGAAATCAAGTTTCAAAATCGACAAAATCAAGAAAAAGTTGAAAAACTACATAAATCGAGTGACACAATAAAAAGTCAGAAAAAAATAAAAAATAAAAAAAATAAATAAAAAAATAAAAATAAAAATAAAAAATCAAAATAAAATGAAAAATAAAAAATAAAAAAATTCAAATATAAAAAATTTTAAAAAAAAATCAAAATCTAGCCCCCCGCGCCATTTTTTCCTAACCCCACTCCC
>MU220620.1:53710-76377 GCA_018584345.1 Thuja plicata | reverse complement strand
TATATATATATATATATGAAGAGCTTTTCGTAAAGCAAAGTTTGTAAATGATGAGATGATATGAAGCAGATGGAATGCATGGATGCATTGTGATGTAAGACACATGTGAGCTACAACTAGAACTATCTTAGCATAGGTGATGCTTGTAATGTTCAGTACTAAGAATTGATTATACCAAAACAGTTTCTGATTATAAGAGCAATGTGCTCAGTATACCTTTAACAGGGTTTTGTATTCCCCTAACAGGGAAATGTACTAATGTAATATTCATTTCCTAATAGGGCTACATCTCCTAACAGGGACACTATACTTTTAGTGCATATTTTTGGGTACCATCCCGACCGGGGTTTTCCCTTGGCTAGGGTTTCCTCGACAATAATTCATGGTGTTATGAGTTATGTGTTGTGTGCTTATGTTCTTTTAATTTTCGTAATTATATTTTTAAGTTGGAAATTATTAAGTTTATGTTTAAAGTGTTGTAATACTAATTCACCCCCCTCTCAGTATTACTCAATCCTAACAATTGGTATCAGAGCTTTTGGCCCTTAGAAAGAAAGATTAACAACTTAAGGGAGACCGAGATGGATTTTGAAAGTTTGGAAGAAAAATTTGAAGCAACACTTGAAGATCTTGAAAAAGCTAAAGCAGAGAATGTTGACTTGAAATTCAAATTGAGAAGAGTAGAGGGATTCATTAAGATACTGAAATAACAACTTGAAATTTCCAGAAGTCAAAGACAAGATCTTATGGTTAAGATAAAATAGGATTCAGACAATCGTAATTCATATTAGATAATGTAGCTTGAGAAAGAGAAAGATACCTTAAAGCTTGTTTATGAAACTACTTCACTATAGATGGCTAAAGAGATTCAACAAGAAAATGATGCTAAGAAAAAAATTGAATAAACCTTGAAGGATGCTAATATTGAGATGGGACAAATTAAGACTAAAATTGAACACTACAAGAACAAGTATCTGAATTTAGAGAAATGCAATCAGATCATGAAAGGAGAACTTGATGAGGCAAAGAATCATATTGAGAAACTTCAGATGAGCAGTAACTTGATCAATGAATAGATAGATGGATAGAAACTTAAAGGAGACATGACTAGTATCGGCTTTAATGAAGCTGAATGCTCAAAGAGTCAAGAAGAAAAATCTGATGCGAAGATCGATGGACAAAGACCTACTTTTGAAGAACCCAAAGAAAAGATTAGACCTTTCAGAGGAAGATTTTTTGGTTGTAACAAGATTGTGTTGGGATTAATGGGAAGTAGTAATGAGAGGGGAGGGGATGGCACCCACAAAACTTCACTATCTGCAAAATGGAAGGTAGCCGATAAAGGCTTACAATTGATCACTTCTGATGATCTACACTATTAGGAGTATTAAAGTGGATACCTATTAAGATCTACTCTGTTAAGAGCTTTAGCAACACTGATTTAAGTGTGCACTCGGTTAAGATATTTACAATAGGACTGTTAGGTCCACCTTTCTTGAAAGGATTTCTTAAGTGTACTACACTTGTTAGAATGAGTAAAATATGTTTGACCTGACTGTATGCAATCTATTATTTCTGATCACAGATCCATTAAAGTTCTCATAATATGAATATCACCTATAGTGATTGATTAATACCTTTTCTCTGCTCGTCGGTAGCCTGTGTTCTATTCTTGAAACTGAATTGATCCTTTTCTATCATTCTGCATGAATTCTCTTATCTGATCCTTAGATGCTCTTAGTGGCTACAATCATCATCAAACAACATGTTCACAATAGATTGAGCATCTATTTATACAAGTATTTGACCTATTCTAGAATCACGCATTACAATGCTAACTCTTGATCCAGGGTATACAACTTGACCTTGATCCTTTAGTTTGCATGTTTTAAAATAGTTGAGCTAATTAAAACAATAATAATTACATTTCTTTCTCCAAACATAATGGATTTAAAAAAAAAACAAGAAGTTAAATATACAACTTCAGTGTTTTATCTAATGTAGAAAGTCAGATCCACTTTTTGCAGCATGTAACTGACTGTCGGTTCTTGGTCGTCGAGTTGAACTAAAAGCCTGTCGGCATTCCTTCATTGAACTGATCATTGGGTTCCCTTCTTTGTTGTTTTTTTGGGTTGCATTGTTGTTACTCGTCGGGTTCCTTTTTCCTTTTTTTCATCGGGTAACACTGAATAGTGTTTGTCGGGATGCTTTGTACTTGGGAGTATCGGGTAAGCTTGGCGTTAGGTAGTGTTGTGCCCTGTCTGTCGCTGTAGTGTAGACCGATGGTGTAGATCATGTTTTTCCTTGTATATACTAATGGAAAAATATAATGCCTTCAATCTCCCCCTTTGACATTAGTATCAAAAACTGATATGTGCATCATACTAAAGTGTTTAGTATGTACACCATGTATATATCTTTGTCATTATATGACTCCCCCTAACTGTATGCATCGATATAGTTTAAGTATATGTACATGTATACTTGCCTCTATACTATACATTTCTTGTTCTTTTCTCTTTCAAATGTTTGATTGTACACATCATTTCCATTTTTATACTAACTGAATTGTATGTACATATCACTTCCCCCTTTATTTGATACTCATGATAAAAATGTACAACTTATAAGATGCCAAAAATGTGAAAAAAATGTGTAACTTACAATGTGTCAAGAATATGTGAGTGGGTGTTCTTGATATCTTCGAGCAATTTCTCCCATTTTTCTTTCAGTAGTTCTAGTGTCATGTGCTCTAGCTCTAGCCGTGCATGCATATCATAAATGTTGTCTAGGATAGACATTTCTAGGGTGGAAATTAGTGCTTTTGCCTCTGCCATATGTTGTTGTAGTAGTGTGAGTGTTGGTAAGAGTTGTGCTTGAAGCTCATTTACCTCATCTCAAAATTTTGTCTATAATCTGTATGTCTTGTCTCAATTTTTGAGCTTACTTGAGTTTCTCATTGTGCAATTTTATTGCCTCTTCACTATTCATGAGACTTTGTGCACTTGTTTGAAGGTCAACATCTATTTGTGCTATCTTTTTGGTATACTCCTTCATGATTTGGTCTAGCGTGCATAACTTTTGTATCAAGGTTATAGCTTTTGAGATTATTGGATCTATTGTGCTAACCAATTCAGAAAGCTTTACCTTTTGCAATGCCACTTCTTGGCTTATCTTTTCTACTAGATTGAACTCATATTTCTGCTCAAGTCTTTCTTCCATGACCTTCTCAACATCTATGTTCTGAGATGTGATTGCATCTGTGAGAACCACTAATTGATCAAGCATTGGGGTTGTTTGATCAACATCTACATTTGGTACAATTTGTTGAAGTATGCCTCATGCTATTTCAAGTACCTTAGCTTCCTTTGTGGATTTTCTCAATTTTTCCTACATTGCTTTTCTCTCACAAAGTCTTGCATACTTTGACAATTCAATTGGATCCAATTTCTTGGGATCACAAACTAGAATCTCAATGATTTCACCAAGAGTGACTGGATTCTTATGCTTACTCTTCTTCTTCTTTGAAATTTGTGTGGACACAGATGTATGAACTACCATTGCTAGTTCATTTGTCCTCTCTAAAGTGCTTGGTGAAGGCTTTGTTGAATATTCTTCTTGTGTTTTATGCTCGGTGTGCACCTATAGGTTTTGTGAAGACATCTCTCCATCAACCTTGGGTGTCTCTGTAGATTTTTCTTTTGTTTTCTTCTCCAGCTCATCTTTCTTTGCTTCTTCACTCTTTTCTTTTTGAGTGTCCTCTTCTACCTTTTGTGCTTCCTCTTTACTTTGATCAGTAGACTTATCTTTCTAATCATTGATTGTAGCTTGTTCTACAGTTGTGTCCTTTGTGGCATCTATGGTGTCTTTTGCTTTCGCATCACCCTTGTCCTCGGGTGTGCTTGTATCTTCTGCAGTAGATCCTTCATTACCTTCTAGTATATTGATGGCTTTCATCAATACTGGCATATTTCTTTGTGTGCTAGCTTGTGTTGTATCTAGAGTGGTGTCCTGGTCATCAGTTTGGTCTTTTTGAGTAGTGACATCTTCATCTTTTTGTATTTTCTCTGTAGGGTCTAGTTCTATTATGTTAATGAATGAAGTGTCCTGCCATGTCTCATCAGCAACATTCATTTCTTTATGCCCTATTGCCTTCAACTCTTGTTGATTTTCTTGATCCTTAAGAGATATAAATATTAAATCATCTTCTTTTTGTGGATCCTTATCAGAGTCATAATGTGTGATGTCTTGAATGTCAAGATCATCCATGACTTTGTCCAAATATATTGGCTCCATATCTTCAACATTATCCAAAGCAATGTGCTTGGGACTTGGTTTATCTTTCTCCTCCTCTAGATGAGGTGTGTTGGTCAGAAGTAATTGATTCTCACTACTTGTTGACTCTACAAGAAGATCTAGGAGTTGTCTCCATTTAGTTTCAATCATTTTGTCCAGCTCTATAAACTTATCCTCTAGTACTTTGTAAGTTCTTATCTTGGCTACAAATTTTCTTGAGTGCTTCTTCATTATTTCTTTGATTTATTCTATCTTAGATTCAAGAGGCATAAGTGTGACAAGTACCCTCTCCCTTGCTTCTCTTTCGGTTTGTAGAGCATATAACCATTGTTGAAATATTTTGTTACCCAGCTCTTTGGGTATTTGGTTGACAAATTTAGCTGGTACATATTTGAATTTTACCACTAACCTGATGATTGCCTCTTGTATCTTATTTTGGTTCTCTAGTTTAAGTGTATCCCATTGTCTGATTTTCTTATCATACATGGTGCCAGATGCAACAATAGATTCAACAGCCTCATCAATTGTTTGATTTCTTCAATATTTCTTCACTACATCAGGCTCATCCTCTTTAGAATCCTCAATGTCATCTTTAGTCCTGACCAATCTTTTCCTCCTCCTAGTGGGTGCTTGTTTCTCTGTTTGCTACTTTGTTTTCTTTGTTGGCTACTTTCTCTTATAGGTCCTTAGTTGGCCTTTCTTAAGAGGTGTGGTATCGGTCTTAGCATTTTGGCTCCTTGTCCTTTGTTTCTTTGTAGCACGTGGAGGTGTATCAGATTTAGTTGCCTCAAAATCTGATTTCTGCTCATCTTGTCTTTCACCGATGGTACCCTGTTCATCGCTTTCCTTTGTTTGTTCTTGTCCCTCCTCATTAACTGATAGAATCTTTGTAAGATTCTTAACCATCTTATTCTTCTTATTCACAGTATTTTTTATTTCTAGGCCTCTTTTTATCTTTGACCTAGCCTCTTTATAAGTGCCAAACCTTGGTTGTTTGTTGTCAATTGGCTCCTTGATCAATGCATCAATTGCATTTGTAGCTTGATCTATGTTAATTTCATAATCAAGAGGGGCTAACCAAGCTATTCTTGGTACAAACAATTTTATGTGGGTGAAGTATGTATCCACCATAAAATATATCTCATCCCTATGTTTTTCAATTAGTTTTTCAGTGATCCTCACTCTTTCCATCATCTTTTCCTTGAATTCAAGGAAGTATGCAGTCATAACTGAATCAAAATGATCTCCTAGTGACTTAATAAGTTCACTAATTTGCAATGTGACTGGTTTTGTTGTATCCCACTTTACTTTTCCTATTGAAGGAAAGTATTCTTGAAAGTAGAAAAATATACACATGATAAGTGAGCCAAACTTACATGTGTTAGTATTTGCAGACCTTATTGTTGTCATGTTCTCATCAAGTTTCTTTAACAGGATCTCACACAGATCCATTTGAATTCCCTTTGTCACTATCTTGTAAGTTGTGATTATTGTTGTAGATGCAGTGTTGTTAAGCTTGCTTGCCTAGAAGATCTTGTACCCAATTACACATGCACTGAACCTCAGTTCTTCATCGGTGATGGTGTTAACCTTAAGGCCTCTGTTATCCCACATATCTTTGTGAGCTTTTCAACTTCTGGCCTAGAGGGATGCTTATGTGCCTTAGGATTGTCACTTATTGGATAACCAGTGACAACATGAAGGAAATCCTTAGTGATTTTCTTAGGTTGATCTAACCATAGCCTCTTATCATGCATTCTACTCAAAAATAACTTAATCCAGTCAATTTTGAAGTCCCTCAGGAAATATAGGGCATTAGTTATCCCTTTAACCTCTAAGTGTTTGTGCTCTTCCTTCAGGTTCCCTTCTGCATCATATAGCTTCTTGTAAGCCTCATCCATCTCCAAATCACCTATTTTAATGATCTTGCAGTGAATGTAGGACCTTACACCCTTTATCAGCAAAACCCTAGGTGGAATCTTAGAAAATGCGTCGGATTCATCGGGTTGTGATGCAATCTCTGGGCATATCTTGTACTTTGGTTGTACACAGGTGTTGTTCTTTATCAGCCTAACCATATTCTCCTTATCATTCATGATCTTTATAGTTCTTGAAGTGGTTGCCATAATTTTTCAAATTTAGGGCTTTCTTAAAAATAACAACAGAGTTCTTTGGTGCCCTCGGTACTTAATTCAATTCGTGATAATGGTGAATGATCTGTTTTTTGTGTGATGGATCGAGTCGAGGTCGCTCTACTATCTAATCATTTATTGCTCTACTTTTTCTCTTCAAATCGTGGGTGCAAAATGAAGTGCTCTCGTTGATTATTTATAGAATTTTTCCCCAAGTCTATCATAAATGCTCAACGAATTATCGGGTCATGAAGATGAAGTTTGCCGAGAAGAATTTCAAAATCAGTGTCGGTGTTGTCAGGATGCTCGGGATGGCTGTTAATATTTTTTCTTTCACCAATGGATATCAGTGTTCTATCATGATAACTTTATATCTTTGCTTTCTTACCAACGGGTTTCAGTTTACATTAGCAACTTAGCCATTTTATGCGTTGACAGATAATTCTCGATAAGTGTAGATAGCTCATCCTTTATATTCACTGATGATTGCAAATTTTGACTATGTATCAATTTGTATAATGGAACTGATGCAAAATATGACTAGTTGTAGTGTAGTTCCATACTTACTTGTTCAGCTTAAGTGGGGGTGGTGATGTCACCAGATCCATTGGATGGGGTGTCACCATTTGCATTGCTTGGTCCAGCTTCATCACTGCTTGAAGATTTTCTCCACATTTTGTCTCTATCCCTCTAGATATCTTCAACGGTGTTATATGCTTGTCTCTGTCATTTGTTCTTTGCAGTCTTTCTTGAGATGACCAACTTTGTGACAGTGTAAGCATGCCATTCTAGGGTTTGTCCATCCTCTAGACCTTTTTGTCTATGCCCTCATGCAGTTTACAGCAATGTGGCCATATCTACCACATGCTGTATTGTCTTTCCAAGTACTGTAGTCCCATACATATTGATTACCGATTCTCTTTGGTTGATAGGGAGTTTCTTGACCTTTAGGTTTCCATGCTTGCCTTTTCTTTTTCTAGCATTCAAGACTTGTGTGCCCATTCATTTTGCATGCAGGATAGTATTTGTCCATGTAGGTTTCCTTCTTTGGTTGATCCATCTTAGACTTACATTCATATGCTTTATGTCTTTTCTTGTTACATTTATAACAGAATCCTATGAATGAAGATGTAGATTTAGGAATACCTTTCATTTTTCCTTGGCATACATTTGATGTGTGGCCTTGCTTTCCACAGTGTTTTCATGTTAGCTTTCTTGGTCTTGGATTTTCATAGACATTCTTTGGATTGGCTTGATTTGATGATTCTTCATTTTCGGTAAAGCCTAGAACATTTTTGTTGTTGACTCTTCGTTGTCCTTCAAGAAAATCATCCATTATTTTATTGCTTTCTTTAGCCTTTCTGATAATTTCATTATGTTGTTGCTGAAATCCGACCTCATGCTTTAGTTTCTCATTCTCTTCTTTTAGTTCACCGATAGCATGTACTCTTTCAATGAGTTCTATATTCATTCTGTTTGCTTCTTTACTCATAAGAATAATCTGATTTGTAATCTCATGGTGATGCTCAGGATGTCTTTGAATTTCTAACTCATTTTCTTGTAGCTTCTCTGTAATCTTCCTTCTGTAATCAATAGCTAATGTTCTTTTTGTTTCATCTTGTCTAGCAGAACTCATCACATCAATCATTCTTACCATCTGGGTCTCTTGACCAATTTGCAGCATCTTTATTTGCTATGTTAGATGTTGATTGATCTCCTTTAGATTTGTGATGTTCTAGTCTGATGTATCTGATGCATTACTTGTATTTGATCCTGAAGATTCAAAGAAATTTGGAATCTCTTCTTCTTGATAATCTTTTTCATTTCTCCGAGTTTCCATACCTTTTCTCTCATCCAAAATCTCTCTCATCTTGATTCTCGCTTCTTTATACTATTCATAGAACATCTGTATCTCAAGATTTTTCTTCTCAATATTCTTATCAAGTTTGTACTTCTCCATTGTATGATCTTTGCTCTTAAGCCTTTAAGATTTCCAAGAAGAGACTTAGCTTTGATACCAATTGTTGGGATTAATGGGAAGTAGTACTGAGAGGGGAGGGGTGAATCTGTACCTCTAAATTTTTTAACTCTTTTCACCTTTCATCATTAGTAAACAATCTTTATTGTATTACCAACCATTTCTGATGTTCTTTCTTATGCAAGTAGTATTAATTCATAATCTTTAATTGTTTGCACTCATTCATAGAAACATTCATGAAAATAATAAACACATAACACAAGATATGATATCGCAGAAAACTCCTGTTAGGAAGTAAAAACTGCGGTGGGGATGGTACCCACAAAACTTCACTATCCGGAGAATGGAAGGGAGCTGGTAAAGGCTTACAATTCATCACTTCTGATGATATACCCTATTAGGAGTATTAAAGTGGAGACCTGTTAATATCTACTATGTTAAGAGCTTTAGCAACACTGATTTAAGTGTGCACTCAGTTAAGAGATTTACAATAGGACTATTAGGTCCACATTTCTTGAAAGGATTTCTTAAGTGTACTACACTTGTTAGAATGAGTACAATATGTTTGACCTGACTGTATGCAATCTATTATTTCTAATCAAAAATCCATTAAAGTTCTCATAATATGAATATCACCTATAGTGATTGATTAATACCTTTTCTCTGCTCATCGGTAGCCTGTGTTCTGTTCTTGAAACTGAATTGATCCTTTTCTGTCCTTCTGCATGAATTCTCTTGTCTGATCCGTAGATTCTCTTAGTGGCTACAATCATCATCGAAAAAAATGTTCACAATAGATTGAGCATCTATTTGTACAAGTATTTGACCTATTCTAGAATCATGCATTATAATGTTAACTCTTGATCCAAGGTATACAACTTGACCTTGATCCTTTAGTTTGCATGTTTTAAAACAGTTCAAATAATTAAAACAATAATAATTACACTTCTTTCTCTGCACATAATGGATTTAAAAAAAAACAAGAAGCTAAATATAAAACATCAGTGTTTTATCTGACGTGGAAAGTCAGATCCACTTTTTGTGGGATGTAACTGACTGTCGGTTCTTGGTCGTTAGGTTGAACTGAAAGTCTTTCGGTGTTCCTTCATTGAACTGATGGTCGGGTTCTCTTATTTTCTTCTTCGTCGAGTTGCACTGTTGTTACTTGTCGGGTTCCTTTTTCCTTTTTTTATCGGGTAACACTGAATAGTGTTTGTCGGGATGCTTTTTACTTCGCAGTATCGGGTAAGCTTGGCGTCGGGTAGTGTTGTGCCCTATCTGTCGGTGTAGTGTAGACCGATGGTGTAGATCATGTTTTTCCTTGTATATACTAATGGAAAAATATAATGCCTTCAGATTGGACACATGAAGAGAGATTGCAGAGGTAAAAAACCTTTCAAACCTTTTTCTGGTTGTTTCTTTAACTATTATGCATATGGGCACAAAAAAGAAGAATGCAGGAAACCTGATCAATCAAGATACAAAAAAGATAACAATAGTGAGGAGACAACAGCTAAGACAACATGTTATAAATGTCATAACCTTGGGCACATTTCAAAGGTATTGTAAGTTGAAGGCTATTCAGAATAGCTTACCTCCTATATGCTACAAATGCAACAATCTAGGGCATATAGAGAATTTTTGCAGGTATAGTAGAACTGACAACAGAAGAGGACCACCTCCTATGGTTACAAAGAAGTATTAGAATAGTCCCAAAGGATAACTGAGAGGGGGGGGGTAAATCAGTTATCAGCTAACTTAATTATTTTCTCTTATTAACTCCAGAATACACTAAAGTAAATGCACATTCAGATAACACAATAGATAACACCACAATTTGGTTATGGGGAAACCAAATGGTAAAAACCCTGGTGGGAATTAACACCCACAATGAACTATACTTGTTTATAATAATCCATGTTAGAAGATCTTGCAACCATGTCAGGATTTTTTCTTTACAATGCAATAAGTATAGTGACTTGGTTAAGGGTCTGGCCCTGTTAGGAGTCTTTTACAAATAACCCGGTTAAGGGTGAGGATTCACTGTCCAAAATCTCACTGCTTTAATGGTGAAGGCTACAACCTTCTATAGAATAGATATGCACTATATATGATGATGAACTATAGAGTAGACCTGCTGTCTTGATCAGTTCCAGTGTATTTTAATCTTTCACTTCTTCTTCACATAGATCCTTGATGAATGAAACTCAACTGATATTCTACTCTGCACTTTCCTGTATCTTTTCTTATCATTCACACGTAGCATTCAAAAAATGACTTTCTATAAGTATCTTCCTCAAAGTATAAGATCAAGGGACCAGTTAGAAAAATCTTCATAACATCCTTGTCGGCTTTACTAATCACGCAAGCATAATTACAACCATGTAATATAAACTTAATAGACGCGACGCTTCACTAAGTTGGCCTCACCAAATTAACTTTAACTTTGCAATCTTGTTGAAACATGTTTGGCGCCTTTAGATAACTATCATCAACTCATAAATTAACTTGAATATACACACGCATATCCCGAAGATAGGCACAACTCAAGAAACAATGCAATACGTCAACACTGTACAGACAAACTCTAGAAACTGTAACTGCCACATAACAAAATTACACAACACAATTGAAACTCCATATCTGAGTCTGCGTGTATGAACACAACATAATAAATATGTCTATAATATGAACATAACCGCGCAAGGATTGATACCATCATTCTTATAAGTACATACAGAACACTATTGTATATTATATGTTGTCATCAATGACAAACATACAATCAACTAGCTGACAGAAGTAAATCTCCAACAAGAAGAATATTGGTGATATTGGTAAGAGTCTTGCAGAGTACAGAAGTGAATTTGAGAGTTGTTTCAATAAAAAAGAAGTTATCGACAATAATAAGGTATGTAAGGTAAAATAATCTAGTGAGGATAAGGTACAGGGAGAGTCAGTAGATGCTACTAAGTCTTTGCTTGGTTCTAACATTGCTACATCAACCTAGATGGCCAAGCATGGCCTTAGGGGGAGCATTGGAAGAATACATGTGAAATTTATCCAGCCCCTGAATTTGAGGAGTAAGATCTTGAAAGATTAGGGAGAGCACGTAGAGATGTTTTGGAACACATATATATGATTGCATGGTTTTATATATCTATATACTATGATTTCCAGATTGCTACTTGACCAGCTTATGTGCAGAAATAAGTTTATTGAGAACTGTGTCATTTTTCACTCAGCCAGGTATAAGGATGATTAAAAGAGCATAATTGAACATCATTTGCAAAGCAGATCCTAAGGAGAACAAAGTCTTGAGAAGAAGTATAGATGGAGAAAGTATATTGAAGAGTTTGATCGAAGCAGAGATCTCGCATTTCCATAGTAAAAGGTATTTAGCTTGACTGTGGAGATTTTGAAATGGATACACCTACGATTTTTGATGTTGCAGAGAGATCTAAGTACAAATTCAAGAAACACCCTTTTAAATCTACTAAGGATGAACTCAAAGGCACATTTTCTAAAACACCCTACAAATTTTTACATGTTGAAGATATTAGGGCATATATACATTGCAAGTTTGAAAGTTTGGAGTTGAAGAAATTGCCACAGAGATGGAAAAGATGTTAGGTGATGATGGAAAGATGAAAGATGAGTTCACACACCTAAATGACCTGAGCATTATGAAGATAAATAAACTTCACAACTTTGATGAAGAATAATGGATAAAGATCTTATTGAGAAGAGTTCATGATCAGTTCATATGGCTTGGAGATCAGCCTGTGAATATCTGTAATGACTTTATTCATGCCATAACAGGATTGGACAATACTGGTATAGTACGTATTGTTGAGAAGAATACTAAAAAGATGGTAGAAACCCTAATTCATTCGTAGTGGGATAGGAGAGCAATGATGGTAAATGATGTACTCCAACAGGATGTTAGATAGATTACTATGATTTTGGGCTGCAAACTCCATTATAGTAGCTGACTGAATTCTGTATTAGCAGGTGCAATTTTAATGGCTTATAAGATGGTGAAGGAGAACATTAAGTATAATCTATGTGAAGTCTTAACACAATAATTATTGAAGAATGTAAGGCAGATAAAGAAGGAAAATTCTAAAGGATTCAGATTTGGATCTTTGTTGATACACATGTACATTCACATTGTTCACAAATTTCCTGGTATGCACCCTAGAGCATGGAAAGACAATATACCTACTGGCATTCATATTTCTCATAGTTATAGGAGATACAAAAACACATGGGTAGATGGTGAAATGTCTTCTATGATCAAAATCCTACAGAGAGAAATGAAGGAAAGAGAAAGAATTTCAGGGGAAATAGTGGAAAGATACAAGGACTCAATCTATTTCATGGTTGAAACTGATTGTGTATGCTTTGAGGCATTTATCCCTAGAAATAAATGGTGCTATCCACTAGGCTATGAGGTAAGTTCTGAAGTTCTAATCATGCAAGTAGAACACATTTTGGCTTCAAAAGTTAATTCATGAGAGGAGAGATGGGGAACTTATGACAAAAAGTTAGCTAAGATTAGAGAGGAACAAACTAGAACATTAAGGAAGAGGAAAATAGAAAATTTAGTAGATGATTTGGTAGCCAAGACAATAATATCCAAAGAGGAAATGAAAGAAGTGACGAAGAAGATGACAGAGAGAGCTTATGGATTGGCAAGCACTACTACTGCAACCCTCCCACCTCCATAATTTGTGCAAATAGTTAGTCCACTTTCTACAGTGATAGATGTAAATACACCCTCACCACCTCAGAAGACATCAAAAGAAGAGACAACAAAGCTAGTACCTAGAAGAAACACAAATTCCACTAAACCGAACTCACCTCCTAAGGAACAAAGGATAGAAAGAGAATAGAAGAAAGTTGAAGAAAAGACTACTACTGTGAGATAGCTTTGGAAGCCTGATATAAAAATGTTGGAGAAGAGATTTATTGGGAAAGGGAAGCTTGTTTCATTGACAAAATACTATGACAAGTA
This sequence comes from Thuja plicata, assembly GCA_018584345.1. Taxonomy (NCBI): domain Eukaryota; kingdom Viridiplantae; phylum Streptophyta; class Pinopsida; order Cupressales; family Cupressaceae; genus Thuja; species Thuja plicata. The sequence continues at coordinate 62,951 of MU220620.1, read as the reverse complement.
TGAGGCTTTTGACAAACTTCTGATTGAAGACATAGTTATTAAACATTTACTTGTCTTTAAGAAGAACTTGTTAGAGATAGAAGGTAGTATACCAGAGGATTTGTATGAGAAATTGGAGATAAGGAAACAATTGACACTTATGGAAGATGAAGTGATTAGAGGACAAGCAAGTGAAGGCATGTTGCCTTTTGTATATGTTAAAGAAATGCAAAGGATATTGAATATAGTTAAGCCCCTATTGAGAACCATGACAAGACTTGTGAAGATAATGAGACTAAGAAATGATGAAGTTACTAAGGAGACACAAAATGCTATAGAAAAAGTCTTAGTGGGAACTCAAACCGAGGACATCTTGCCACCTAAGGCCCCTAATCCCAAATCCATTGAGAAAGGAGAATCATTAAAGAAAGCTGAAATAAATCTTGATAAATCAATGAGTGAAGATTCTACTAAGTTTGGAAGTACTGTGAAGCAACCATATTTTAATGTTTCTGGTGTACCTGTGTCATTAGACACTTTGCAGGATGTGAATGACCCCTTTGTGGAGAATACAAACATTGGTGGAATTAGTGATAAGGATATGACAGGGAAATAAATTCAGAAATAAAACATTGATGCAACAGTGGAAGTTTCAGAGATTAAGGTTGAAGAATCTTCACCTTTATTGTTGGAAAGTGGAGACAGGTCCTTGAGCATTGACATTGAAACCAAGGATGAGGATGAGTTGATGAAGTTGTCCTTCATCACATTTAGTAAAGCTAAAGAAAGATCTGAGTAGAAAGGAAAGAAGAAGAAGAAAGTAATCACAAGAACAATTGACACTTTGAACAAACTACTTCCAACACCTATTGTTTTTCAGGGAAAAGATGATACAAAGAACTTGAACAAGGTACTAGATGAATTTGACAATCACTATAAGTCTTTAGAGAAGATAGCAGAAGAGAAGGCTGAAAAGAAATATCTCGCGAAGAAATTGGAGGAAGTGTGCAAGTCTATTTCTTAGGACTTGGGCATACTGAACAAGACCACATTAGAGGAAAAAGGTTGTGTTTCACAAGGAAGGAAGATATACAGTTATTGTATTAACCCTATTAGACAGTTTAAAAACATTTAGGAAATAGTAGCGAAGGACATATCTACTTTGGATAAGTTGATGGACAGTTGTGAGACCTCCTCACAATTTGTATTGGAGTTAGACATAGAGGTGTCCAAGATTTTGGATAAACTAAGTGTTCTTGATACTGAAAGAGGGAGAGTTATGGCAAGATTTGGTTTTATAAAGAGTCTAATCACTCCCAAGCTATCAATTCTTAATGCCCATATCTCTGACATGGAAAAGACAACACAAGCCCTTACAACAAATATGCCTACTGACTTAAAGGCAACAGAGACCTCTTCATTTTCAATGTTCATTGAATATACTAATTCATTTAAGTCAGATTTTGGTGAGGACCTTGACAAAGGAAGTGAAGATCTTGGAAGATTCTTTCCGAGATGTATTAAAGATGGTCTAATTCTATGGTAAGTAGTACAATTTTGATGCGTTCTACATTTTGTATACCTTTTCCATTGATGTCAAAGGGAGAGAAGAGAAGAAAAATGGATATATGTAAAGAGAAGAAATGAAGAAAAGAGGAAAATGTACAGATATCTTTTTGGTATTGACACTTAGTCATTTTTCACTAAGTGTTGCGATCAAAGCCAAAGGGAGAGATTGTTGGGAAGTGATGCATTTATGGAGTGATATGATACACTTGAGGGTTTTCATTTATGGCAACACATTTGGAATGATGGTCGCTTGAAGTTATTTATAGTTTTGGATATAAAGATAACAAAATGACTAAGTACAATAATCATAAATACAGAGTATAGCGCTACATTCTTGGACAGCGAATATAGTATATGATGCATGAGGACATGCAATCTTAGAGGAAGACATTTTGGAGTATGTATGACATTCTGGTAATGTCACTTGAGTTTTGGTGTTGAGCGTAGTGAGTTAAAGTGTTTTGAAGACATGCAAAGATAGAGGAATGTAGATACAGGACATGTGAACAGTCGCGATGATTGAGGGAGTATGTCGTGGACTCCTAGTGTGCTAAGTTGGATTGTGATTGTGGATTACCTATTCTTTGGTAGTATAAGGTCACCGAATTTGTAATTACTCTTTGAGTATATATTAACTCTATTTTGTAATATATTAGAGAGCTGGCTGAATGATGTAACACACACACACACACACACACACACACACAAATATATATAAAGAACTTTTTGTAAAGCGAAGTGTGTAAGTGATGAGATGATATGAAGCAGATGGAATGCATGGATGCATTGTGATGTAAGACAGATGCGAGATATAACTGGAACAATCTAAGCATAGCTGATACTTGTAATGTTCACTACTGAGAATTGATTATAACAGAACTATTAACAAAGTTTTGTGTTCCGCTAATAGGGATAGGTCTCCTAATAGGGACACTATACTTTTAGTGTGTATTTGTGGGTACCAACGCCACTGGGGTTTTCCCTTGGCTAGAGTTTCCTCGACAATAATTCATAGTGTTATGAGTTATGTGTTGTGTGCTTATGTTCTTTTCATTTCAATAATTATATGGTTAAGTTGGAAATTATTAAGTTTATGTTTAAAGTGTTGTAATACTGATTCACCCCCCCTCTCAGTATTACTCAATCCTAACAAATTTTTTGTTCTTGCTTGTGTGGTGTGGGGCTTTGTGTTATCTCCTAGTTTAGGGGAGTGGGCCTTAGGGTTCCACGTGGTTGGGTGTCAAATATTTTCCATCAAGACTCGTTGTTGGTTAGTGGTTTTTGTTTGTGGATTTTAGAAAGTCTATGCAGTGTTCTGACATCTTCATTATATCTTTATATCATTTTCTTGATAGATGATCATTATTGTAATTTGTATCATATGATGTATAGGTTTTTTGACATTGTAAACATATGCACTTGTAAATGATTATAAATTTGTATACATATGTATCGATGATCATTGAGATGCAATATTGGATAGATTGATTATGTATTTGATTATTGTCATTATATAATAGATTAGTTTCATATGGATTTATGGGTTTAATAAATGGACGTAACATTATTAATCTAATGCTTATATTTTATGTTTGAGGTCTTTATTTATTTATGGGCTGTTAAGTAGAGACATTGGGGAACCTAAGAGAAATTGGTATTCATATTGTAACATATTTTTAATATGGTTGATAATATTAGATGTATAGTTAAAGTTTTAAAAAAAGTGTGCTATAGTAAATCCATATTGTTCTCTCGGGTTCACTGGTGGGACATAATGTAACTTTACTTAAAATTTACAATTTTTTTTATCATTACTAAAAAATCTTTTAAATAAATTATTACTAGCATACCTATGTTTTGAAAAATCTATGTAAATACACCAACGCATATCGAATTTCAAAATATTCAATATTCATAAATATGAATAAAACACTACATCTGCTACATGAAAAGCGAGAGATATGCAATAAAATATATGCAAAACTCAAAATATTTACTCAAATGCATTGTTAAAAGCATCATACAAGAAGATGAAAATAAAAAGACAAGAGGCACATAAATTGATAAAAAGACAAGAGGTGTATAAAGTGCCATAATTGTTTCCAAACACTTTAAAGATGAGGAGGATTGGCATAATATCTTCTATGAAGCTTTGAAGATGTGATCAAAAGACATCATAGCTAAGAAATGACAAGGGACTCATCGATTTATACATGCACATCCTAGTTTATTTACACCCTTACATTTGAACTAGTTACATAGTTCTTAGGTTCCAAGATGATTTATTTGGTAAACTATGGGGCCCTCTCATTCTTTGATGTTTAAAAGACATATCAAATGAAATGTAGCTTTACTTAGAATTCACAACATTTTTATCATTATTAGAATTACTTTTACATAAAGTATTATTAAATTTATACAAAATTTTAGATCTAATATAAAATTTTAATTGAAATTCTATAAGACAACTTCAACATTGAAATACAAATATAGAGAAAATCAATCTAATCTCAATATATGTACTAATTTATTTTATATCAATGACTTAATTTATTATAATATGTTAGATTTTAGATTTACACATGTACATTCTAGTTTATTAATACCCTTTACACTCAAATTAGTTTTGTAGTTCTTAGGTCTTCATATGTTTAAAATGCTAATAGAGCCTAGTTTATATGGTAAACTATGAAGTCCTTACATTTTACTCTAATATGTTAGATTTTAGATTTACACATGTACATTCTAGTTTATTAATACCCTTTACATTCAAATTAGTTTTGTAGTTCTTAGGTCTTCATATGATTATTAAAACACTAATAGAGTCCAGTTTATATGGTAAACTATTAAGTCCTCTCATTCTTTGATGTCAAGGGAAATGTAACTTTACTTAAAACTAACAATTTTTTTATCATTACTAAAAAATTCTTTTACATAAATTATTATTAAATTTATATAAATTTTAGATCGATGTAATGTAAATTTTTCATCAAAATTTTATAAGACAATTTCAATATTTCAAATAAAATCAATCTAATCTCAATTAAGAATCAAGATTATTTGTATATTAAAAAAGATGGTAAGAATCAAGATGATTTCTATAAGAAGATGGATAACCTAGTCAATAATACATAGGTTTTACCAATCTTTAGGTGAAATTTTGACTATGAAATCTCTATTATAAGCAAACTTGCCTCCAACGTTGAGAATGTGATAATCACATTAGTCTATAAATACAATATAGACCACACATAGGCTTGTGGGTCACAGAATAAAATATAACTAATTCTCAAGTTTAAGTATGATATTGATTGTGGAAGTTAAATGTCATAGACTTTCTTTTATATTTAAAGATGTCATTTTTAAGCGTAGACATAGGCATAACATACGCCATTTACAAAGGGCTATGTTTTATGAGACATTTAGGTTTGTTGTAGTATGAAATAATTTTTAATAATCAACTCAATAATTCTCTCCACCAATGTCTCCAACTATTATTATTTTAATCAACCGTTTCGTTAGAAAAAGATGTTATGGGATTTTGACATTTATTTATTTATATTCTATATCCAAATTATTTGTGAGAAATATGATGTAAGACTATTAAAATACACACCTTTCGTTGACACATTCACGAATTTGATATCTTGGGTCACGAGAATTGTTAAATGTGGACCCACTAAACATATAATAAATTGTGGGGGCTTGTGAGGATGACCTTAGGCATGGACTCCTCACTTCTAATGCAAGTATTACTTTGCCTTGATATTAGTGTAATTTAGTATTAGTTTGCCTTGATATTTGTGTAAATTTATATATTTTTAGTTTAGATATATTTTTTAATTTCTTTGCGTTTATAGGGCAATTTTAGGATGGATTTTATATTGAATCTTTATTAATTTTTATATTAATAAATGAAAAGTATAATATTCACAAGGGAGGGAGGGAGGGACTATAAGTAAACTTAAATAGTAAGGTTATGTCACATGGAGGAAGAGGGTATTGATCATTAGGTTTCTTTTGAAAATTGTTAATGGTGTCATTTTCAATCGACTCCCAATCAATAATATCAATGATGTCTTCTTTATTCTCCTTAGGAAGTTGCTAAGTATGGATCGAAAAAAAAGGTGGGATACAAATAAGGGAATTTGTAAATGTTCAAACAACTAGAATCTCACCTTTGGAGATGGTAAACATGAAGACTAAGGCCGCCCACCACAAAAACAACATTAAATTTTTTTTTTCTAATTATATATATTTTTTTATAACTCTTATAACTTAGTTAAAAAATACTTAATAATTAGAACGTTTCAACATCTAAAAAATTTAAATAGCAAAGTGTTACATCATTAGCAATATTTTTTTTCAAAATTTGATACACATCTTAAGAAAATAAGAAGAGTTAAATAATGATATAACTAAAAGTATGAATGGGGATTTCCTTCCATTCACATTCACTAAACTTGTTATTTTCTATTTATACGTGCTATTTTGCTACTTGATATTTCATTAGTTTCTAGTAAAAATGGTAATCTAGATATGACCTAGTCTTTAAAGTAGTTTTTTTTTGGAGATAATAGATGGTGGAAAAGTGGACCTAAAGTTTAACAAGTATATGCTACAAAATAAGGGATGACTATTCTACATAAAATACCTACTAGCTATGAGAAACCTAATAGGTAAGTATATTGTGTTGGTAGTGAGCAACAAATTTGACAGAAAGCTCCATTAAACCAAATTCAAATTTTTCTATCTATATCCAAAATATCTTTGAATTAGGAATCAACAACTGGGACCACAATAGAAAATTACATCTTTATGAGTCAATTCATAAGAGAAGGGTGACATGTTCTATTTATTCAACATTATGTACCAAGTTATGAAATCTATTATCTTCACCTCCTCTCATCTTCAATAATATTAGGTGTGTGGGTTGTTTTGAATTTGATAGAAAAGCTCAATTATTGACTTAAACAAATATACAAAATAAATCAATAAAATAAGGGTTCTTGATGGCTTGGAAAGATCCATCATAACCAACCCCTCAACATCCTCAACTCCCATTTTACAAGAGGAATTAAAGCACGTGTTGGTTAGTTGTCATTGAGACTTGTAATTTTGTAGACACCTAAAATTGACCACTCTCATTTGCTCAATTTATATCTCTTATTTGTCTATTTCCCATCACTAATATTAAATAATATTTTATTATTTAATTAATATTCCTACTTTCTCCTATATTCTTAGACCACACCCTAAGACAATTAGTTTAATTTAATTACCTTTTCTAATTTAACTTAGCCTTCTATCTATTAATATTGGTGGAATTAAATATTCCTAATTACACTTTACTTAAGCCTACTTAGGATAATGGATTACATGGTAGTCTGTATTGTAGACACCTAGGATTTTGCATCTTATTTTAGCACATGGTGTAGGATAATTCCACTTTAGGTTGTGATAGTTCATCTATCAATATGTCGTGCCTTCTGAGATTATCACTAACAACGGAGGCCACTTCAAAAATAAGGACCTTAAACAACTCAGCAAGAAATTCAATATTAAACAACATTGGTCCTCCATTTACTTCCCGCAAGGAAATGGTCAAGCAGAGGCATCAAACAAAACCATTCTTAAAATCTTACATAGAACAGTCTGTAAGAATGGTAGAGATTGGCACTTACAGATAAATTCGGCTTTGTGGGCCTATAGAATGAGTATTTGTACTCCTACTGGGGCTACTCCTTTTGCCCTGACATATGGCGTTGAAGCGGTGTTACCTTTGGAGGTTGAGATTCCTTCACTTAGAGTTTCCCTCCATGGTCTAGTTACAGATGAAGACTACCATGCCATGAGACTTCAAGAATTAGAACTTCTAGATGAGAAATGTCAAGCATCATTTGATCATATGAGGGTTTATCAAAAGCGCATGTCCAAAGCCTTCAACAAAAAGGTTCGCCCTAGAGAATTCCAAGTGGGATATTTTGTCCTACGCAAAAATCCTAAGAATCAACAGCATAGAGATCAAAAGGGAAAATTTGAACCTAATTGGCTTGGACCTTATATCATTACAACAGCTTTTGGGATAGGTGCTTATTTCTTGTCTACAGAAAAGGGAGAGTAGCTCCCTGAGCCTATCAATGTCTTGCACCTAAAGAAGTTCTATCCATGATGCCCATTCTGTCTAGGGGCATCCTTTGTACATAATTATTGATCCTGAAAAAATCTAAAAAAAGGATGTATTGTCAAAAATTCTAAAAATTAGAAAATATCCTGAAAAAATGATCATCTTAGTGAAAACCTAGCAATAGGCGCTTTGATGTATCTTCAAAAAAATTATATATTCCAAAAATACAAAAAAAATAAAAAAATTCAAAAATTCAAAAAAAAAATGGAAAAAGTGTCGTGGTGAAAACCTGGAAACAAGCACCTTGGTAGCAAAAATTCAAAAAAATTATAAAAAGTCCTAAAAAAAGAGAAGAAAAAAATGAAAAAAATGAAAAAAAATGAAAGAGAGAAAATTGTAATAAAATCCAAGTGGTGAAAACCTGGAAACGGGCGCTACTTGAGACCTTTGCACCCCTATTTCTTAACGCGTGTCCTCGACACTTAGCCTTTCTCCATTATGCCTTGTCGTTGTTGCCTTGGTCTGGAATTGGTCTTTGTCTTTGTCTAGGGGGCATAACTGTGTTAGCTTTGGTCTCTTGGATGCGTTAGTCTTTAGGACATCTCACAAATGGTGTTTTTCAACACCACGTCAACTATATTTTTTAATATAACCATTGACATTGAGTGTTTTTCAAGACTTATCGGTTTGGTCTTACCCCATTTTTCCATGTGGTCTTACCTGCTTGCAAGCATTTGATCATTATCCTCGGAACTCAGTATCAGTTAACACACTTAAATTTTTAAACGCAACACTTAATGCTTGAGCTATGTCATGATCTTTTCTTTGTGTGTTGACTGTTATTGATTTTTATTGAGTGTCCTTGTCTCATAAGTCTCTTTGTGATGCATAGCTAGAGGACTTGGGGCATGGAACATGTTTTTATTTGCTTCCTGCTTTATGCTTCACTATTTTTGCACAACTGTTTTGTTGGTCATCCTGGCCTCTATGCCTTGATGCGAGTGTGGTTTTGCTATATTAAATTGGGTAAGCTAACATCACAGTCATCTTGACCTTTATGTCTTTGATGCTTATGTTAGAATCTTTCCACATTCCAATCCGATATAAATCACATTCATATCTTCATAGTTGCACTTGTGACTAGTGATAATTGTGTGATTTTCCAATGTCCGTTAATAATGACCCAATGATGAAAATAAGTTCCTTAACATTCTCTAATGAATGATGAACAAAAAGTCCTATGTTATAGTTGCTTTATTGCAAGTAAACCTTTGCATTTTCATGTAGCTTGCATTGTTAGTCCTCATGTCAGTTTGCATTTTTAGGCTGCATTATGAGTTTGCGAGGGTTTTCCTTCATATTTCTTGTGGAATTTTAATCAACTGTGATGACGTTCTGATCTTCATTTCCTTATCTTCTTTCGTGATCTCAATCAAAAATTTCTATCTTAAACAGTTGATTGATTTTGGGGCATTCTCTTTCTTAAGACAAATTCTCTTTCTTCTCTCCATTTCTTTCCACCTCTTCCAAACTTCTATCTTCCATTCGCTTTCACCCCACTTCTTT
>MU220620.1:15149-39288 GCA_018584345.1 Thuja plicata | reverse complement strand
GTGAAAACTTGGTAGCATGTTACTGGTGGTTTTTCCCATATTGGGTTTCCATGTTAAATACTTGTGTCAACTTGTGTGAATGCTTATGGTTTGCTTTACTGTTATGTTACTACAAGCTAATTTCAATAGATAGTAAACTGCATGATTAAAGTTGTTGATTTATGCTATTGCTACCGAGTAGATCTGAAACACAGAAAAGTATTATTTGCTACATCTAGACCTGAGGATAATTGATTCACCCTTCCCCTCTTAGTTATTCTAAATTCATTATAACAATGATTATGGGGAAACCTTGATCAGAGGAAAATCCCGGTGGGAATTAGTACCCACAAATATTGTACTAGTATAATGAACCTGTTAAAGTTCCTTTGCCCTATTAGGAGCAGTCTTTACAATGCAAGTACAATGACTTGGTTAAAGGCCTGACCCTGTTAGGAGTCTTTTACAAACAACCCTTTTAGGGGTGAGGAATCACTATCCAAGAGCTCATTGCTCAATGAGAAAGAAGGCTACAACCTCCTGAGAATAGATATGCACTATATCCAAAAGTGAACTTTTGTATATGACACAGATGTCTGATCAGTTCCAGTTATGCGCTTATGCTCTTATCTTCTTTAGGGGCTCTATCTCATGATGACATCTTTACACTACTCTGCTATGCTTATTTCTTCGACACTTCAAATATATCTTTTCATTTGATGCAGGAGCATCTTGGGTCCTTCACAATCCTGCTCAACCAAAAAGAAGTTTACTTATGTTTTTCTATTGTTTTCCTGTCTGTCAGTTCTGGCTTCACCGACGGGTCTCGGTGACCTCTTTTCCCAACAAGCCTACTGTTATTGGTGACGCTTTGCCCGACAAGTTTTGGTGATGCTGTACCGACAGTTTGCTAATTTTTGGTGATGTCTTCCCAACATGCGTTTTCCTGATCTGGCTGACTTCTACACTTAATTTCCGTGGCTGAATTAATGTGGGGTCTCTCATTGGGATCTGTGTGGACCTAAATCTGGGTCTCACCTTTGTAATTGAGTGTCGACTACTTTGTTGGGCTCTTGTATTTATTCTTTTGTATGTTCTTAGTTTAGGTATCATTTCTTAGAGCAAGAAGGCAAATGTTAAGATATTGAAGATTTGAGATCTTTGTTGTAAGAAGATCATTTGTAATACATTCTGATGTATATGGTCGTAACCAGGAAGGCCTCACAGCCTGGCATGTATTGAGTTTGAATTATTAATGATAAAGATCCCTGCATTTCTCTTCTCTCACTTTGTTGTTGTGTAATTCTGCATTGTATCTGCAAGCTGGATGGTTTTGGGTGTGCCCTAGGCCCCACAATCGTCCTCCCTTGTGTCAGGTGGTATCAGAGCGAGTTGAGATCCGTGGCTCCTTGTAAACTCTAAAGATATTTTTTGTAGGGTGGCAGGTTGCGATATGACCTACAATTGCAGAGAGTTTCAAGATGGTTCATGGGAGAGGAAATGTTGATCAAGGTCTGGCTGATATGCTTAGAGAGATGGTTGCAAGATTGGGAGTTGTTGAGATAGCCCAACGCAGAGGAAGACATCTTGAAGATGTTAGTGATGATGAATTTGAAGAGGTTTGAGGTGAAGTTGCACCTGCACCTATGATGGACCAGGAAGAAGAAGGATTGATTGGCCGGATCACTGAGATGGAAAAATATTTTGAATATGAGAATGTTGCGGAAGACAAGAAGGTCAAGATTGCGAGCACAAAACTGAACGATCATGCATCCTTATGGTGGGAACATCTGCAATTGGATAGAAAGAAGAAAGGTAAAGACAAAATCAAGGTATGGGATAAGATGGTGAACAAGTTGAAAGGCAAATTTCTTCCTTGTGATTATCAGATTAACCTAGTTCAGAGAATGCAAAGTTTGTAGCAGAAAGATAAGTAAGTCAAAGACTATACTGAAGAATTTTATAGATTGGACATCAGATCTGGACATGTTGAAGATGAAGTGGAAAGAATTGCAAGATATCTGAATGGCTTGAGAAGTTCCATACAAGATGAGATCAGTTTGATCAAAATGGAAGGCATTGAAGAGGCATATCAATTTTCCCTAAAAGCTGAAGAAAAGTTGAACAGAAGGTATGAACAAAGACAAAGAAGCAGAGGAGGTAGATTCCCTAGAGGAAGAAGTAGATCTCATGGTGAAAACAATATATTTGAACCAAACAAGTCAAATACATACACTAGTCAAGACAAAGGAAAGACTGAATGGAAACGTGGAAATTCATACAGAGGAAGAAGCAATTAATCCAAAGGTGGTTATAGCAGAAGAGGGTTCCAAGTAACTTGTTACAATTGTGGTGAAGGACACAAATCCATTGAGTGTACACATGCAAGAAAGAAAGGTGGTAGCAGTAGCAGAAATGCATTTATCCAAGAGGAGACATCCAATGAGCTTGAAAATAACCTCATGATCAGAAGGATACTATGGAGTGAAAAAGATAAGCAAGATCCTATCAAGAAAAGTTTGTTCAATACCAGATGTAGAGTTGCAGACAAAGTTTGGAAGGTCATTGTTGACAGTGGAAGCTCAGAAAATCTGGCATCAGAAGAAATGGTTACAAATCTAAAGTTGGAAAGGATGAAACATCCCAGACCTTATAAGATCTCATGGATCAAAGATGAGCACACATTAATGGTAAGTGAACAATGTTTTGTGAATCTGAAAAATGGAAAATACTATGATAAGGTGTTATGTGATATTATGCCAATGGATTGTTTTCATATTTTGTTGGGTAGACCTTGGCAATATGATAGACATGCTATACATGATGGAAGGCTGAATAGATATTCTATTTGGGTCGATGGTAAGAAGCAAATTTTGTTACCTTTGGTTGAAGAGTTATGTACATCTATGAAATTTTGTCTGATGGAAGGTAGACAGTTAGTTAAAGATTTGAAAAGAGATGATATTTGTTATGCTTTGATTCCTAACAAACCAAGTAAGAATGTAGAAGATGACATACCCACAGAAGTTGAGAAGTTGTTGACTGAATACAAAGAAATCATTTTAGAGAATGTACCTGATGGTTTGCCACCAATCAGAGATATTAGTCATTGTATGAATCTGATTCCTGGAGCTAGTTTACCAAACAAAGCACCTCATCAGTTAACACCAACGGAAAATGAAGAGCTTAACCGACAAGTTCATGAATTGTTGAACAAAGGCTTAAACAGAGAAAGTTTAAGTCCATGTGCAGTACCTGCTGTATTGGCACCCAAGAAGAATGGAGAATGGATAATGTGCGCTGATTCCAGAGCAATAAACAAAATCACAGTGAAGTATAAGTTTCCTATACCAAGAATGGATGACATAATGGATTGTTTGAGTGGAGAAAAGTATTTTACCAAAATTGATTTGAAGAGCGGATATCATCATATCAGAATCAGAGAAGGTGATGAATGGAAAACTGCTTTCAAAACAAAAGAAGGTTTGTATGAGTGGTTCGTTATGCCTTTTGGTTTAACTAATGCACCAAGTACATTTATTAGATTGATGAATGAAGTTTTGAAGAAATTCTTGAATAAATGTATGATTGTATACCTAGATGATATTTTGATATTCAGTAAGACTAGAGAAGAAAATTTGATGCATATTAGGCAAGTGTTACAGAGATTGAAAGAAGAAAAGTTGCTGATAAATCTGAAGAAGTGTTCCTTCATGAAAGAAGAGCTTGTGTATTTAGGTTTTGTGATTTCAACTGATGGTTTGAAGATGGATCCAGATAAGGTGGAAGCTATATTGAGTTGGCCTACACCTGAGAATGTTACTAAGGTAAGATCATTTCACGGATTGACAAGTTTTTACAGAAAGCTTATTAGAAATTTTAGTTCTATTTGCAATGCTATGACTAAAATAATGAGAGGAGACAAAAGAGAGTTCAAATGGACACATGGAGCTGATAAGAGTTTTGAAGCTTTGAAGTTGAAGGTTGTTGAATTACCTGTGCTAGCCTTACCTGATTTCAATAAGGTATTCCAAGTTGAATGTGATGCAAGTGGAAGTGGAATTGGAGTTGTATTGACTCAAGAAGGTAAACCTGTTGCTTTCTTTAGTGAAAAGTTGAATGATGCAAAGAGAGAATATTCTGTCTATGATCAAGAATTCTATGCTATTGTGTAATCTATGAAGAAATGGAGGCATTACTTGATGCCAAGTGAGTTTGTGTTGTACACTGATCATCAAGCTTAACAGTATTTGGGTAGTCAAAACAAGTTGAATCAGAGACATGTGAAATGGGTAGAGTATTTGCAGAGCTTTACATTTGTGATTAAGCATAAGAGTGGAGTTTCTAATAGAGTTACTGATGCATTGAGTAGAAGAAGATCTTTGTTTACTGAAATGAGAATTGAATTTCTTGGCTTTGATGACATGAAGAAATTGTATAAAGATGATCTTTATTTTTTAGAGCAGTGGAGAGTATGCAGAGCACCTAATATAAATCAATCAAGTAAGTATGAAGGTTATTTCATTCAAGAAGATACGTTGTTCAAACGAATTTAGTTGTGCATACCAAGAGGATCAATGACAGTCAATTTGATAAAAGAGAAACATAGTAGTGGATTGGCTGGACACTTTGGCATTGATAAAACATTGAGTTTGCTGAAGGAGAGGTATTTTTGGCCTCAGTTGTATAAAGATATTCAGAAATTTGTGAGAATTTGTGGAGTCTGTCAAGTTGCAAAAGGAGTGAGTCAGAATACTGGTTTGTATACACCTATTACTATTCCTGAGAAACCTTGGAGTGATATCAGCATGGATTTTGTTCTTGGACTTCCGAGGACAGCAAGAGGTAATGATTCCATATTTGTTGTTGTAGATAGATTTTCTAAGATGACACATTTCATACCATGTAAGAAAATAACAGATGCAGTTCATATAGCAGATCTTTTCTTTAAGGAGATTATCAAATTGCATGGATTACCAAGAAGTATCATCTCTGACAGAGACAGTAAGTTTGTAAGTTATTTTTGGAGAACACTTTGGAAGAAGTTGAATACTGAGTTGAAGTTTAGTTCTACATTTCACCCACAGACGGATGGACAAACAGAAGTTTGGGTAACTTGTTGAGATGTTTAGTCGGACACACCAGGCAATTGGGATTTGATGTTAGCACAAGCAGAGTTTGCATACAACAGTTCAGTAAACAGAAGTACTAGAAAGACAACTTTTGAAATTGTTCATGGCACTCAACCTAGAGGTATATCAGATTTGAGAGAAATTGTTGGTGAAGAGAAAAGAAGTGCTGAAGCAGAAGAATTTGCAGAATTTATGAAAACATTGCATGAGGATGTGAAGCAAAAGCTGGAGAAAAGTAATCAGAAATACAAAGATGATGCAGATAGATCAAGAAGACAAAAGACATTTGAATTTGGTGATGCTGTGATGGTTCATTTGAAGAAAGGAAGATTTCCTATTGGAACATATGGGAAACTGAAGATGAAGAAATTTGGTCCTTGTAAAATACTAAGAAGGTTTGACAGTGGAAATGCTTATGAAGTTGAATTACCTGATGACATGGATATATCACCTATTTTCAACATTTCAGACTTGTATGAGTATCATGAACCTGATGAAGAAGTAACTGTACCAAGTGATTATCCTAAGAAGCAGATAGAGGAAGTTGAGAAGATCTTGAAACACAGAGTTGGCAGAAGTACAAGAGGAAAGGAATACATGGAATATTTGGTAAAGTGCAAAAACAGACCGATTGAGGACTCATCTTGGATTTCTC
Source organism: Thuja plicata (assembly GCA_018584345.1). Classification (NCBI taxonomy): domain Eukaryota; kingdom Viridiplantae; phylum Streptophyta; class Pinopsida; order Cupressales; family Cupressaceae; genus Thuja; species Thuja plicata. The sequence continues at coordinate 33,522 of MU220620.1, read as the reverse complement.
AATCTAAGTTGGATTCATTTCAGGTTGGACCTGATACATGATTCGGGGAATCATTTCTTTTCAACCCCGGGTGTCTGATGCAGGAGCATCTTGGGTCCTTGGGAATCCTACACAACCAAAAAGAAGTTTACTTATGTTTTTCTGTTATTTTCCTGTCTATTGGTTCTGGCTTTACCGACGGGTCTCAGTGACCTCTTTGCCCGACGAGCCTATTGTTATCAGTGACGCTTTGCCCGACGAGTTCCGGTGATGCTATACCGACAGTTTGCTGATTTTTAGTGATGTCTTCCCGACATGTGTTTTCCTGATCTGGCAGACTTCTACACTTAATTTCCGTGGCTAAATTAATGTGGGGTCTCTCATTGGGATCTGTGTGGACCTAAATTTGGGTCTCACCTTTGTAATTGAGCACCAACTACTTTGTTGGGCTCTTGTATTTATTCTTTTATATGTTCTTAGTTTAGGTATCATTTCTTAGAGCAAGAAGGCAAATGTTAGGACATTGAAGATCTAAGATCTCTGTTGTAAGAAGATCATTTGTAATACATTCTGATGTATATGGCTGTAACCAAGAAGGCCTTATATCCTGGCATGTATTGAGTTTGAATTATTAATGATAAAGATCCCTGCATTTCTCTTCTCTCACTTTCTTGTTGTATAATTCCGCATTGTATCTGCAAGCTCGATGGTTTTGGGTGTGCCCTAGGCCCCACAATCATCCTCCCTTGCGTCATCATTATATATGTGTGTGTGTGTGTGTGTGTGTGTTTATGCATGAATAGATGCGACTATAAACAAGACCTTAGTCGGTCCAAAAACATAATACACAATGCTTCCAAACAAATTGGATTAAGTGTGTTTACTACAATAATAAAGACATGATTACAAACATACTATCATAGGCACTTGGCCTTTAAACAATAAAATATTATACGTTGATCCAAAACATAAGTCGGCTCCATGCTCTGTCTTCTCAACTGCAGTAGTATTGTTCTTGTTGTAACTTATCTGTACTGTCATTCCGTACCATGCATGTCTGGACTTAGTATGTACACGTAACATAGAACATGTATGTAAACGTGCATACCCTGATTCGATCGCTTGCACGCGTGCTGATGTGCTGATCACTGTATAACTCTGTCTACCCTATTTTCTATACTTAGTCATTTTTGTCTTCCAAGTTTACTTGACAGAAACTCTATATGACTTTGTTGCAATAATGACAACACAAAATAAGTCATGTATCCTTTGGGAGTCAACTTGCCAACAAGTACAGTCGAGACTGACAGCGATTCTGATGACACCACTTCACTTGCTCCATTAACCCATGAGCGGTAGAAAGAAATGCAAACTATAAATCCATGTCATCAAGGTGATTTGTACATACCACCACACTTTCAAGAGCAGTTTGAACATGAATCCTAGCCACTTCTCACTCAACAAGAAGCAGATGATGCTACAAACACTGATGAGGCACCTAGGTCAAAAGGTTCTCATTGACCATAGCAGAATTTTTAGGCAGAACTCATCCAAACTGGGGACAAAGGGTTGATTTCACTCATGTTCTTGATATGATGCCTAATGATGAAACAAACTCTCATGAATATGGGTTTGACAGCCTGTCATATGTCACCTCTAACAGAGATATGGCTACAGTTCACACGCATGAAAACCCTCTCGACGTAGGTGAAGGGTCTAGTGTAAGGTCAAACGAGTCCGATTCCATCGATGTTAATGTGTCATCTACTACGTTCGCTAGGAGTCAAAGGAATTCGACTACACCTTTGGATGAGATTGCTCTAGGTCTCAACTTGCTTGTCCATGATTTTGATGATTATACCATGAACAAACTTGAACCCGTCACTTCTCTTTCACTCCGCCATCTTGAGCTTATAGACTAGAACTCTCCCTCCTCATCTAATGAAGTCCTTACATTCTAGAATGATTACGCTCTTTCCTGTTACCTCAACGCTGTCGAACCTATAACGTCCTCCACTAGTGAAGAAAGTGTCAACATGACTAAGGTTGATATCAAGTATCTCAGTCACAAAATCAAAAGAAGAAAAAATAGACACTTTGATGGTGAAAACCACATTGTGGCAGTGTTAGAGCCTAAAAAAGTCAAAATAAAAGACGTATCCAAGCGTGAAAACCTCTCTCAGGCGCCTGAGGATGAGATACTTGATACGCTTATGAATCATTTCCAGGGATGATCATCTGTGCTAATTGAGCCCACTCAACCAGTCAACTTGGGTACGAAAGATGAACCTCAAATCACTCATTTGGCACAATCATTATCTGAGACTCAAAGAGAGGAATTCATTACATTCTTCTGGAGTAAAAAGATAAACTTTGCATGGAAATATTCAAACATGCCAGAATTTGACCCTAATCTAATCATGCACCATTTGTCCATTGCACCAAGCATCAAGCCCGTCAAACAAAAGCTTCAGAAAATGCATCCACATGTGGCTCTACTTGTCAAAGATGAATTGGAGAAACTTCTTAAGGCAGTATTTATCAGAGCAATTGACTATGCAGAATGGATCTCTAACATTGTTCTAGTGTAAAAACATGACAAATCTATCTGAGTATGCACAAACTTCAGAGACTTAAATAAGGCATGTCCTAAGGATGACTTTCCATTGCCCAATATTTATATGATTGTAGATATGACAGTAGGATATGAAATGTACTCACTAATGGATGGATTCTCTAGCTACAACCAGATAAAGATCGTGCCAGAGGACCAAGAGAAAACTGCTTTCACATGTGCATGGGGCACTTTCTATTGGAATTTCATGCCCTTTGGACTCAAAAATGTTGGTGCTACATATCAGAGAGCTGTCACCACAATATTTCATGACATGATACATAAAACAATGGAAGATTATGTCAATGATGCTCTAGCTAAGAGCATGCAACAAGAGAAACACCTTGCGGATCTAGGTCCTATACCAGATTGCATGGAACAGTTCAGTCTGAGGCTCAATCCTAATAAATGTGCATTCGGCGTAACATATGGGAAATTGCTTGGTTATATCATTTCTGCAAAAGGTATCAAAGTGGATCCTGCAAAAGTTCAAGCTATCATGGAAATGCCGCCACTTAAAAGTATCAGACAGATGAGAGGACTTCAAGGTCGTTTACAGTCTATCTAGCGCTTCATCTCACAACTAGCAGACAAGTCCCAACCATTCACCAAGACTTTACACAAGGGTGTGACTTACCAATGGAACAAGGAATGTGATGAGGGGTTAACACAAATCAAACAATATCTTGTGAACCCGCCAATATTAATGCCTCCTATTCCTGGGAAGCCACTCATACTTTACATCTCTGCTACAGATACATCACCAGGTGTCTTATTAGCTCAAGAAGATCATAACAACAAAGAAAGGGTTATCTACTACATTAGTATAACTCTAGTCTCATATGAAACAAACTATCTTGTTATAGAGAAGGCTTGCCTTGCAGTGGTATTTGCTTCCCAAAAATTGCGCCACTATATGTTGGCTCATACTACACGCCTTATTTCTAAAATTGATCCTTTGAAATATTTGCTCGGTAAAGCTACCCGCACAGTTAGACTAGCTAAATGAGTCATGCTTCTCAGTGAATTTGATATTGAATATGTAGAGAGAAAATCTATCCAGGGACAAGAAATTGCAGATCAGTTGGCGGAAGAACCTATAGTAGATCATCAACCATTGAACATTGAATTCCCAGATGAGTCCATCTTACTTCTCACACATCGATCTTGGACTATGTTCTTTGATGGTTCATTTACCCAACAGGGGTCAAGTGCTGGGATACTGTTCATAACACCTCAAAGGTACTCTTTACCAAAAGCATACAAGCTGTTGTTTCCTTCTACAAACATGGTTGAGTACGAAGCCTTGATCAATGGTATGAAGATCGCCCTTGAGTTGAAGATCGCCCTTGAGTGGCGAGTGGATGAGCTCAATGTCCTTGGAGATTCACAGTTAGTCATCAATCAAGTAAATGATATCAATCAGACAAAGGATGACAAGCTGGTGCCTTATAAATGGTTGGTTGACGACCTCAGAAAGTATTTTTTTCATATCATATTTCAACAGGTTCCAAGAGCAGACAATAAAGTGGCTGATGCCATGGCTACTCTTTCTTCCATGCTACAGATGCCAGAAAATGATTTCTGACATGAATTCCTAGTGGAGACGTTACGCCACCCAGCCTACGATTCCCCTGATTCTTGGATGATCTATTCTACCATTGGACTTGACTCATCCCGCTACCATCATATTTACTCCTACCTTCATGACCAGATTGTTCCAGACACTTACACCCAGAATGAGAAACGTCACTTAATCGACAGTGCTTCACGGTTTGTCATCATAGCTAACGACTTGTATAGGCGTGGTCTAGACAGTACCCTCCTTAGGTGTTTAGAACCCGATGAGTCCAAGCATGTGTTAGTAGAGGTGCATGAAGGCATCTGTGGGTCTCACTCTAACGGCCTGATACTGGCCCATAAACTTATTAAAGCTGGTTACTATTGGCCAGATATGGAAAAAGAAGCTACACCGTTTGCTAAGTCTTGCAAACAGTGTCAACTACATGGAAATTTGATTTATGCTCCAGCCAAGGACCTTATTCCCTTCATTACTTTATGGCCATTTCAACAATGGGCCTTTGACTTGGTGGGTCAGATTTATCCATCATCCTCAAATGGACATAAGTTCATCATCACAACTACAGACTATTTTACCAAGTGGGTGGAGGCAGTCCCTCTCACCGTTGCCAATGGCAAATCAGTAGCTATGTTCATTCTCAACTACATCATCTGCAGGTATGGTGTACCCTCAGCAATAATCACTGATAATGGGGGAAATTCAAAAATAAGGATTTGACAGAGCTATGCTCTAAGTTTAAAATTACTCAGCATTGGTCTTCCATCTATTATCCTCAGGGTGATGGACAGGTGGAAGCATCAAACAAGACATTCCTTAAAATCCTGCATCGCACAGTTCACAAATCTGGATGAGATTGGAATCTCCAGATCAATCCAGCTCTCTTGGCATACATGACAAGCATTAGAACACCAATAGGGGCTACGCCCTATGCTTTGGTTTATGGAGCAGATGATGTGTTACCAATTGAGGTTGAGATTCCTTCTCTACGAGTCTCTCTGAAAGGCCTCATTACTGTTGATGATAACAACATATCTTGGCTACAAGAGCTAGAACTACTTGATGAATGTCGGCAAGTGGCATTGGATCACCTTAGAGAATATCATAAAATTATGTCCAAGAGCTATAACAAGAAGGTTTGACCAAGGGACTTCCAACTAGGTGACCTCGTTCTGAGGGAGAACCCTAAGAATCAACAACATCGGGTCCAGAAGGGAAAATTTGAACCAAATTGGCTTGGTCTATATGTTATCACTGCAGTGTTTGGGTCTGGCACTTACCAAATTTCTACTACTGAAGGGGAGCAACTCAAGGAGCCCATCAACGCTATTCATCTGAAACGGTTCTACAGCTGAGACATCTTCAGTGCGCTCATGTATATAGTAAAGTCCTGAAAAATTTCTAAAAATCGGAAAATGTCCTAAAAAAAATGATCATCTTAGTGAAAACCTAGCAATAGACGCTTTGATGTATCTCAAAAAAATATCATATATTCTAAAAATACAAAAAAAATTAAAAAATTAAAAAACACAAAAAAAAAAAAAAAAAAAAAAAGANAAAAAAAAAAAAAAAAAAAAAAAAAAAAAAAAAAAAAAAAAGAGAAAAAGAAAAAAGGTGCCATTGATGAAAACCTGGCAAACAGGCGTCATGGTAGCAAAAAAGGAATTTCTGCCAAGATGGTGAAAACCTAGTAAACAGGCACCTCTTGTTCACATTGCTATATCTATTGCAGCGCCACTTGACATTATGCAGTTGCTTTCCTGCTTTGTTGCTTTCCTTCTTTCCTACTTGTATTTGCTTTTCTGCATGCTTTCAGTTCTCGTCAAGACACCAACTTACATGGATTGAAACTGGTCATACTCTCGGGGAAACCCTCCTAGTCTAGGGGGAATTGTCCTATTACCTTTTGGGCTCTACTTCGCGATAGTCACCCGTGGTTCTCACTACGTCTGCCTACTATCGCTTAGCTTATACTGAGTTCTCTCTCCTTGAGAATCTCCCTAACATCAGTCACCAGTGGTTCTCATTGCATCTGCCTACAGATGTCTAGCTATTGCTACGATCTCTTCACTTGAGCATCTCTCTCGTGTCAGTCACCAGTGGTTCTCACTGCGTCTGTCTACTGTCACTGTACTATTGAGATTTCTCACATCCGTTACAGTTGGATTTATACTCAAACGCTCTATCTATCGATTCTCGGTCTTGATGATTCTTTTCTTTATCTTGTACATAGCTTTCAGTCACTTTCATGACACTTTGGTTCCTTTGCAAACCCTCCTGACTTGACACTGATTTAGCGCCATACACCTAGGGGCAACCAAATCTATTTTTTTCTTCCCACATAAGTCAAGTCAGTCAATGCTACTAGGGGCATGGGTCCCCACATCATTAGTTTACACCTGAGTTAGTAATCTTTTCATTTCTGAAGGACAACTCTCTACTGACACAAATTGGTGTTTTTCAACACCACCATAAAACAATACTTTTCAACACTATCTTTGGGCACATCTGTGTTTGTCAATACACATTGGATATCTCAAACGTAAACATCTATCGATAACAATAAAACACAATGCACTTATAGGCACAATGGTGTTTTTCAACACCCCTATACACATACATATTCGAAAACTGTGAAACTGGCTGAGCTATGATTGAATCTTTCTTTGTATGTTGTCTGTTCTCATGGAATTCATTGATATTTTCTTTTTCTACTGCTTGTTGGTGTAGTCCCGATGATCCAAGAATGTCAAATAAATAGGGTGTATGTGATAAGAGCTCCCACACTAAGGTGGAAAAGCCTCACATCCCTCGATCTTGTTTATTTGTACGCCATGGTGAGGTCAGAACTATCTCCTTGACTGTTATTTCTCTGTTTGTTTACGCACGATCACACTCATGGTTATATTGAATTTGAATGTCTCGATACTGGTGTACTCTTGCAACATCAACTAGAAACAATGTTCAGGTCATCTTGGCTTTTGTGCCCTGTGCTTATGCTCATTTCCTATATTTTATCTGATGAAATTCATATTCATATTCTTATGGTCGCAGTGGCACCAGTAAGGATTGTATCGACTCCGATGTTCCAAAAATGCTCAATGATGACGATTATACAATGGGTCTCACAACCATGTCCTAGGTATTGTATCTAGCATAGGATTGCATTTTGATTCTAGAGTTGCATTATGGCAGCAATTCGATGCTCACTTCATTGCGTTCTCCTGGATTTGTACATTGAGGGATTCTTCTTCAGCATCCTGGATTCATCACAACTGCCCAAGTGTTTTATCCTCATGGCCACTCTTCAAAAGTGGCTATATCGACCGATTTGAATCCATTTTTGTGATTGAAATCGAACACTTTTATATAGCTCAAAATCGCATTTTTATATTTTTGGGACCGACGTGATCGGAAGCTTGTACAGTCGACTTTCTGACGTCGCTTTCTTGTCAGAATCATGTATAGTCAACATTTTCTCAAATCTTTGACTCTTTTCATCAAAAGTCAACTTTGGTCAACTCTATTCAACTCTAGTCAACCCTAGTCAAACTTGGTTAACCTAGACCTCGACATCTCTCGAAATTGATTCTAAATCTTCTGTAATCTATTTTGAGTTATTCTTGATCTCCAATTTAACATCTATCTATGATTTCTCACTCTCAATCATCATTATGACGTGTCATCTTTCCATTTCACTCCTGAGGGGGTAGGATGATTACATCATTGAATCTATTCCAATCAATCTTATATGATTTTCAAAATTCCTCATTGCTAGGGGCATCTCATCACTTGGGGAATGTTCAGTTTTTTGTACCTCACAGTCAAAACTGGGTGTTGCACAAATTTTAATCAATAGGGGCATCTTTGTTCCTTACATCTTGTCATCTATTAGGTATCAAGGCATTCTAACCTGGATCCCTGAGAAACAAGCTTCATTCTAGAGATGATTCTTAAAATCTCATCATTTAGGTATCTGAGCAATCTAACTCAGGTCCCTGAGAATCAAGCTTCATTCTGGAGATGATCCTGAAACTCGATCTAACCAGTGTCTGGGAAATCTAACCTAGATATTGGGGGACTAAGCTTCGTTCTGGAGATAGTCCTAAAGATCCCTATTGACTATCTTTTTTTGGGATAGGTATCAGGGAAATCTAACACTGACTCCTGAAGGTTGAGCCTCATTTTGGGGATAGTCCTTAAAAGATATCAATCTAACCAGTGTCTGGGCAATCTAACCTAGATATTGGGGGACTAAGCTTCATTCTGGAGATAGTCCTACACATTCCTATTAACTATCTTTTTTGGGACTGGTATCAGGGAAATCTAACCCTGACTCCTGAAGGTTGAGCCTCATTTTGGGGACAATCTTTTTAAAGATATCAATCTATTAGGTATCTGAGCAACCTAACTTAGGTCCCTGAGAATCAAGCTCCTCTCTAGAGATTATCCTGAAACTCAATCTAACGAGTGTATGGGAAATCTAACCTAGATATTGGGGGACTAAGCTTTGTTCTGGAGATAGTCCTAAAGATCCCTATTGACTATTTTTTTTGGGACAGGTATCAGGGCAATCTAACCCTGACTCCTGAAGGTTGAGCCTCGTTCTGGGGACAATCCTTGAAAGATATCAATCTAACCAGTTTCTGGGAAATCTAACCTAGATATTAGGGGACTAAGCTCTGTTTTGGAGATAGTCCTACACATTCCTATTGACTATATTTTTTTGGGACAAGTATTGGGGCAATCTAACCCTGACTCCTGAAGGTTGAGCCTCATTCTGGGGACAATCTTTTGAAAGATATCAATCTATTAGGTATCAGGGCATTCTAACCTGGATCCATGAGGATCAAGCTTCATTCTGGAGATGATTCTCAAAAACTCTACTTGACCGGTGTCTCGACAACCTAACCTAGACTTCGGAGAGTCAAGCTCTGTCATGGAGATGGCTCTGAAATCTTCATCAATCGATCTTTGAATCATCAATTTTTGAAATATATTCTTTTGTGCTTCAGACATCAGAATATTCTTTGAATCAATGTGTTGCTCGCACATCAATTCAAAGAGGGGCAAAATGTAACACCCCAAAATTGGTATCTTGCAACCCTATCTAATTTTGTTGCATTTGTCATTCTTTTGAATCATCAAAGTCCTATTGTACTAGGAAATTCTGAGTTTGACTGACTCTACTCGACCTATGTGTCAAATGCAGAAAACCCTAGATCTGCATTTATCATACATTATATTTAACTCCTAAATATCTATTGGCTAAACAAACCCTATGATTGAATTAATTTAATTATAAAGTCCTAGCACTTTAATTAAATTAAATTCACCCCTTTTAGCTAAAACACATAAAAATGAATTAAATAATATTTAATTATTAAATAAATATACTCATTTCAATAATTGAATTTAATTATTTAGATAATTGAGAAAAACATATTTATGACGTCATACTTTATTTAATTAATTAAATATTCTCTCAAAATCTTATCTCCTGTTCAGAAATAGAAAGTCTGAATTAATTCAACTGTAAAGAGAAAGAAAACAGTTAAAATTATAAAAGAAAATAATTAAAACAAAGAGAAAACAATTCATTGTTTTCTTTTAAAGGAAGCTTGCTAATTTGAACTGGTTTTTCTATCTGTTTTATTTGAAAAAGGAAACTTTCTATTCTGAGAAGACTCTCAGTCTATAAAAGAACTCCCTTTTCTCATTCAAACGCCCCCCCCAGTCATTGTTTATACATTGTTAGAATAATGAATTACTGTTGCATTTTATCATCTCATTTCTAGTTAAAAGCTCTCATTTGCAATAGATTAATGTCAATTTCTTAGATTAATTTCATTGCAATCATGCCTTAGTTTAATCTCATTTCAATTCTTAAATTAATTTTGCATCTTTTGATTCTTAGATTAGTCTTGCATTGCATTGCATTCATGAAGAAAAATCCTTCATTCTTAGATTGGTCTATGGTTGTGAGACTCTCGTTCTGAGAGCTATTTGAAACCCCATCTAGATAGAAGGCAACAGGTCGAATCATACAGGCATGCAGGATGAATAAATCATATTCACTTCTGTATGTGGCTAATGAATAAGGACTATGTCGAAGTGTATGGTTGAATAACAAGGCCAGATTTAACATATACACACTGAACCTAGGTCCTTACACCTTTAAGAAAATTTCACAACATAATCACACAAAACTCCAACAACGTCCTGACAAGAGTACAATACTAGATTCAAGATGCGCAATGTATCTCAACAATCCATACCTATGAAATCAACATCCAAATATTGATTCATAAGACCCAAAGTGACAACCTAGAGTTGTAGGGGTTAAGCCAAGTTTACAAAGGTTCTATTAAGCATAATAAGACATGTTCCCACCATTAAGAAACTCTAGGGTATCTTCGAGATGTCTATTCCACAATCAAGCCTTCAATTCCTTGTAGCCCTGCACAGAGGGTAAAATGGACATAACTTATATACTTCACACTGGACCCAAGGAACTAATAACAGTTTTGAGTGCCCTTTATGGAGTACTAACTATCCCAAAAGCCAAGTGTTCTAAAGTGAAAAGGAACAGGCTAGATCACCAGAAAATCACACATGCCTAATTGACAATTAGGTCTCATTAACAAAGGAAGTACCCCAAATACTTAAGGAAGGATAAAACAAAGAATTGGAATACAGTTGGGATGGTCCCAAACTACTCCAACTATATTGACAAGGTCTGACTCAACCCCAATCTCATGGAAGTCACTGCTACACCATTCTAGTTTCTAGTCGCCAAATAGAGATGTCGACTATTCTTCACTTAGAACATGCTCCAACATTGGTTTCCCTAAAAACCAACTTCAAATTCATGTAGTCCACATGTAGAAATCTCATTCTACCAAGGATTAGAATTTTCCAAGGGTGGACATGAGAGGAAAATGACAATTAGTGAGGAAACCCTAGTTTTGGAGGGTTTCAAACCAGTGAACAGAGAAAATACTCTAACTTACAAACCAGAGAACATAAAGAACCCAAATCAAATGAAAATGAAAGATAACTCAATTCATCTTACTCCCCAATTGGATTCATGCCCTGGTTTGTCTGTACAGTTCCGTACCCGAAGTTGCAAGTCGACTGTTACAGGAAAGTCAATTATTTTTATTGATTCAAAGAGCAAAATTATATCATGATTGCTTTCCACCTGCCTGAAATGGATATGAAATCTTTCCCCAATGGTTACAACCATATTTCAAACCATATTTCCATTGGGGAATTCATTAAGACTTTACAAACAAAAAGATGTAAATGTTGTCAAAGTTGCTTGACAACTTTTGACAACATTTTGACAACATTTGCAAAGTTGCACTAAAGATGCAATCTTATTGCAGAAAGTGAACCTAAGGTTCCTAATTGACTTAAAACTACCTAAGAACATAAAATTCCCAAATCCTAAACTCTAGGGACCCCTTGACCAAAGGTTGACCAAGTGGCTTATGAATGCCAATCTTGGAACCATGCCTTACAATTGGGTCAATGAACTAAAGATGATACCCTTAGGATTTATGCATCCTCAAGACCCCCATAGGAGTCACATTTTGATGAGGTGTTCATGTTGTTGCAGTGGGTGCTCCTGCACCATACTCCCCATGAGTTTTAGAACTCAAGTTCCCACTTGAGTCAAGTTGTTCAATGGAAGTGCTATGTTGTTTAATCTGGTCTTCAGTCATCCATGTAGCATCAATGTTGGGGAGGCCTTTCCACTTGACAATGTACTGCATATATATTTTTAACTTGGCCTGTCTGAGGACTTTGGATTCCAAAATTTTCTCCTATTGAACTGGTTGGATAGGAGGAAGATTTGTCACAACATCTGAAGGACCCAAGTTGTTGGAAGCACTTGCATCATTACAAGCTACATCACCTTTATAAGAGGTTAGATCAACAATGTTAAAAATTGGAGAAATAAACAAGGTAGCGGAAGAGTTATTTCATAGGCATTTACTCCTATTTTGTGAAAAATTGTGCATGGGCCAACTCTCTTCATGTGGAGTTTGGAGTATCTTCCCTTTGGTAACCTCTCTTTCCTGAGGTATGCCCAAACCTTATCCCCAATCTGGAAATGAACTTCTTTTCTCCTTTTATCTGCCAGCTCCTTGTACTTTTGAGTTGTCTACAGTAGTTTGATTTTTACTTCATGTTGAACTTGGGAAATGAGTTCTTCCATTTCTTCACCCTAAGCACTTACCTTAAAGTCTAAAGGTAGGTCAATGAGATCCAATGGGCCTCTTGGGTGCAAACCATAGACTGTGTGGAAAGGTTTTTTGCCAGTAGATCTATTGAGAGAATCAATAAATGCAAAATCTGCTTGTGGGAGGATAACATCCCAAATTTGCTTATGCTACTTAGTTAGACATTTGAGAAGGTTCCCCAATGATCTATTCACCACTTTTGTTTGGCCATCAGTTTGTGGGTGATAGGAAGAGCTATAGGTTAAGTTTGTCCCCAATTTCTCATGGAGTGTGCGCCAAAAGTGTCCTTGGTACTTAACATCCATGTCTGAGACTATTGTCTTTGGTAGTCCATGAATCCTAACTTCTTTGAAGAAGAGGTGAGCAATGTGGGAGGCATCATTTGTACTTTTGCAAGGGACAAAATGCACCATCTTACTGAACCTATCTACAATAAAAAAGACACTATCAAAACCCATTTTTCTTCTAGGAAGGCCCATTACAAAATCCATGGAGATTGACTCCCAAGGCCTATTAGGAATTGGCAAAGGTTGGTACAATACCTGATTAGTAGATACACCCTTAGCTTGTTGACAGATAGTGCATGCTTCCACAAATTTCTTGATATCATTAGCCATCTTAGGCCAAAATAAACTCCTCTTGATCTAGTCTGTGGTCTTATATATGCCAAAGTGACCACCCATACCACCACAATGTTTATCTTTGATGATGTTCAGTCTCATAAAACACCTAGGTATGAAAAGTTGGGAACCTTTGAACAAAAGGTCATTATGAAAGAGAAATCAGTGTGATATTTGCCTACAAGTTGATAACACACCTTGAATGCCTCTCCAAATTCTGGATCACCTGTATATAGATGCTTCAGAGCATCAATCCCAATGCTTTTTAGTTTCACTTCTTCAACCAAAACAACCCTTTTGTTGAGGGCATGAACAACCTTATTTGCTTGACCTTTCTTGTGCTTCAACGTGAATGTGTATGCCTGCAATTGTTCCATACACTTTATATGCTTGACACTTAGTTTTTCCTGAGAATTTAGAAAACTTAATGCATGGTTGTCAGTATAGACAACAAATTATTTTGGTAAAAGGTAGTGTCTCCATTTTTTAAGGGCATGCACCATTGCATACAATTCAAGGTCATATGTTGAGTATCTTTTCTTAGCATCATTTAGTTTTTCAGAGAAGAAATCTATGGGCTTCCCGTATTGGCTTAAGACATCACCAATGGCTAGGTTACTAGCATCTGTCTCCACAGTAAACACCTTCCTAAAATCAGGTAAGGTCAAGATAGGATATTGAGGAACCATGTTCTTCAAGTAATCAAAAGCATTGTTAGCTTCATTTGTCCAAGAAAACTTAATTTTCTTACCACCCTTGATAGTGTCTATCATCGGAGAACATACATGACTGAAGTTCTTTATAAAATTTCTATAAAAATTAGCAAGACCATGAAAGCTCCTTACCTCACCTTGATTTCTTGGAGTGGACCAATTGATAATGGCCTCCACCTTACTAGGATCCATTTTTAATGTTCCCTTTGAGATAACAAACCCCAAAAAGGCAAGTTCCATTTGCATGAAGGTACATTTCTCCAAGTTGATGATGAGCTTGTGGTCATGAAGTCTCCTTATCACTTGCTCCAAATGGTTTAGGTGTTCTTCACTGTTGCTGTTGAAAATCAATATATCATTAAGGTAGGTAACAACAAATTTTCCAATGTAATCAATGAAAATTTCATTCATGAGCCTCATAAATTTTCTTGGGGAATTTATTAGCCCAAATGGAATTACAAGCCATTCAAATAACCCCTCAGTAGTATTAAATGCAGTCTTCCATTCGTCCCCTGGCCTGATTCTTATTTGATGGTATCCTGATTTTAAGTCTATTTTGGAGAAGTAACAAGCAATCCCAAGTTGATCAAGGAGGTCTTAAATTCTTGGGATAGGGAATATGTACCTAATTTTTTTTTTATAGCCCTGCTATCAGTGCATAGCCTCCATGTTCCATCCTTTTTAGGTGCCAAAACAGAAGGAACTGCACAAGGGCTGAGACTTTTTTGTGTTAGGCCTTTGGCTAGCATTTCTTGGACTTGTTTAGCAATATATGCATTCTGATTTGGAGTCATCTTATAGGGTGCCTTGTTTGGTAATGAGGAGCCTGGTATGACATCAATTTGATGAGTGATATATCTAAGGGGTGGGAGGGAAGATGGTAGATCATTTGTAGTAACATCACTGTATTTGTTTATAAACTCCTTGACCTCTATTGGTATGGGTTCTATCTTATCAGATTCCTCCTTCTCCTTAGGCTTCATGATCAATATGAAAATTTCCTCTTCTGATTATTTTAATGTTTTTACCATTTCTTTCTCCCCTATCATGATTATAGTGGGTTCCTTCTCTGATTTTTGATCAGACAGTGGCTTCATAGTAAAGGTTTTTCCATCCCTAATGATACGGTAGGTTTTTTTCCTACAGCTATAGGTGGCATCCATGTCATATTTCCATGGTCTCCCAAGTAGGATATAGCAAGCATCCATCTCTACAACATTACACAAAACCTTATCCTTGAAATCTCCTAGAGAAAATTCTACCATAGTCTGTTCAGTGACTAGTGTTTGTTGTCCTTTAGTGAGCCAAGAAACATTATAAGGGAAAGGATGTGGCATTTTCTTTAATTCTAACTTCTATACCATTTCCTTAGAAATAAAATTCTCTATTGAACCATAGTCTATTAACAAGTTACATACCTTTCCTTGACACTTGATTCTTGTTCTGAAAATTTTCTTCCTTTGGGGTGGCTCTTGAGTGTGTTGTACTTGCAAGAAGGCTTGTCTCATCATCAGGACTGTTCCTTCTTCATCTTTAAGTTCTTGATTGTCTTCTTCGACTAAATGTGCTCTTCTCTCACCTTGGTTATTGTTCGTCTTCTCAGGGCATCTCCCTGCATGGTGGCCTAACTGATTGTAGTTGAAACACCTTAGAGGTTCATTTGTTCTTCCCCTACCTCTACCAAAAGGTCTCCTTCCTCTGTAGCCTCCCCTATTACTTGACTCTCCTTGGTCTCTTCCTCCTTCATTATGCTCCATGGGTCTGTCATTTCTTGAGTGTCCTCTACCCCATGTATTTCCCCTTCCTCTAAAATTTTTTTTAGGGTTTTTGTTACCTCTACCCCTAGAACCTTGATCTTGTCTTCTTTTGAATTTTTCTTCAACTTTTAGTGATAATTGGAAGCACTGTTGGACTATAGTTGGAGAGCACAAACTCAACTCATCCTGGATATTTATCCTTAATCCTTGCATGTATCTTGCAAGCTTGACACTTTCTGGCTCTACCAACTTAGATTTCATGGAGAGCTTATGAAACTCTTCAGTGTACCCTAAGACATCCATTTCTTTTTGTCTCAAACTCTATCTTTTCCTATGAAGTTACACTTCATAATCTTCTGGCACATAGGCCTCCTTCACTAAGGTCGTCATCTTCTTCCATGTGCCCACTGGATTCTTATCCATCTTCACCCTCTCTGCTTGAGTGAAGTTCCACCAAGTTAGGGCTGATCCCTTTAACTTAGACTTTGCTATTTTCACCTTTTGGTGTTCTAGTATTTCCTCACAGTCAAAGAAACTAGTAAGTGCATGCATCGAGTCCATGACTTCTTCTGCATCCATCTTTCCATTGTAAATAGGTAGATCAAGCTTAGTGTCCATGGTCCTCCTCTCCATAGACTTCAAAGTCTTCACAAGTAGCCTCTGGTCTACAGGGATCTCCTCTTCCTCCTGCAAAGGGGCTTCTTCATCACTCCCCTCCTCTTCCACTCCAGAGTTACCACCACTTTTCTTGACTTTTTCCTTAAGCCTTTCCATCTCCTACCTCATCCATTTCCTCTCTACATCATGATCCTTTACTACGCTCAGTAGTTCTGCATTGGACATTTTATTAGGAAGTTCACTTTCTTCTCCACCATCAGCCATGGTTGCAACTTGAATGTTAGGAACCTGTGTGTTCCTTCTATTTATTTTGTTAGTGTAGTGTTGTCGGACGCATATGCTTTGTAAGTCGTCCCGTGAGTATATTTTATTATCCCACATGCATAGGTAGTATTACTTTTCTAGATCGTACTTAGTATATAAGAGTAGGTTGAGGCCTATGATGGACACCGACAAATTTATTGTATTGAGCTTGCTCAAAGGAGGTTACCCCCTCAAAGTGGCCTGCGATCAATAGATTCATTCTGAGTTTTGTTATTGCTCTATATTATGTTATTTCATGCATTCTCACCATGTTGCTGTAAGGAGGTTCCTCTCATCTGGTATCAGAGCACTTTCTTGGGCTCGCTGGGTGGAAATTATGTCAAATTTTTTTCCGTTGTGGCCTTCAGGTTCCTTTCAATTCTAATATCTCTTGTTATTGCAATAACTCTTTTCCGTTATTCCGTATTTGAGTGAATTTTCCTGAGTCGATTGTGTCAAAGCTTCCTTGCTTTCTTCCCATTTCCTCTCATAGTTCCTCAGAACGCCTAAAATACCGTTCCGCATACTTCCTTCATTGACGACCCAACCCCAAATTCTACATATCGAAGCCCTAAATCCCTCATTTATCAAATTTTAGGGTTTGCCCTATCTTTTTCGCTTCTCATCCAATTGCCACCAAACCGAGCCACAAGATTCAATTCCTCACTCTGCTCCCTTGTCCCTCTTGGACTGCTCACCTCATTCCGCCTCCCCAACCCTAAAACCCTCATTTTTCTTTTTCCCTTTTCCTCAGAAAGTCTCCAACCACTCGTTAAACACCCATTTCCCATATGAGTTTTTCCCAAATCCAAGTTTTCCCTAACTGAAAAAGTTTCTGTTTCTCGTTTTTTACCAATTGCCAAAAAAAAAAAAACTGCTTTATGGTTGTTACACGTATAGGAGCAAAAATCATGGAAGAGGAAATCGCATCCCTCAAAACCAAACTTCAAGATCTGGATGACAAAATTCTCAGTCTCAACCTTCAGCATTCAGCCATGAACTGAAACCATTTTGGAGATGCTGGGTTCTCTTCTGGCAATTTTTGTGGACCGAAGCTTGATTTTCCGCGCTTCGATGGTACTGATCTGACTGGATGGATTTATAGGGCAGAGCAGTATTTCAGCTTGCATAATAATTTGGATAACAACAAAGTTTCGCTTGCATCTTTTCATTTGGAACATGAAGCTCTTCAATGGTTCTGTTGGTACATCAAGGCTAATGTAGACCCAACATGGACAGAATTGTGCACACTCCTTTTGGAGCGCTTTGGCCCTAGTGCTTTTGATGACTTCACAGGAGCACTCACTAAAGTACACCAAACAGGCACTGTAAGAGAATACCAGACAAAGTTTGAAAAATTAGCTAATCACATAGAGGGCTTGTCTGATGAATTCTTCCATAGTTGTTTTGTCAGTGGTCTGAAGGATGCACTTCGCTCGGAAGTCAAAATGTTCCGACCCACTACAATGATGGAAGCCCTTGGGTTGGCTAAGTTAGCAGAAGACAAGATTAGTGCTCTCCAACGTTCTAGATCCAATTTTGTTCCATTCAGAAATATGGGTTCTCACAACCCTCAAGTCACGCCAGCTCCCAGAACTACTCCTATCAAGCACTTGCCTGAAACAGAGATGCGGGCCAGGCAAGAAAAAGGGCTTTGTTATAATTGTGATGAGAAATGGTCCCGGGGCCATAGATGTGTTCAAAAAAATCTCTATATCTTGGATGTGGATTCTCCACCTGAACTGGAAGAATATGTAGATGCTCACGAAACAATGGATGATGAGGTTGAGCCTCAACAGCTTGAACATCCTTCGCCAGAAGCTCAACCAGAGATATTTGTCCATGCTTTGGCAGGAGTCACTACTCCACAAACCATGCAGGTCTAGGGTTTCTTCAAGAAGATCCCTCTTACTATACTCATTGATTCTGGTAGCACTC
>MU220620.1:0-12232 GCA_018584345.1 Thuja plicata | reverse complement strand
AATTTTATGGGCCTTATAAGGTTCTGCAGAAGATTGGTTCAGTTGCTTATAAACTGGAACTTCCTCCTTCCCGCATTCATCCAATATTTCACGTTTCTTGTCTAAAGAAAGTTCTTGGTACCAACGTTAGAGCACAAACTGCTCTCCCTGAAATGGATAAGGAATGATCCATTATCCTGGAGCCGGCGGCAATCATTGACCAGCGCACTTGTCAGCTTCGCTCTCGCTCCATCTCTGAGCTCTTGATTCAGTGGCATGGCATGCAACTAGAGGATGCTACCTGGGAACCCCTTCTTCAGATTCAGCAACAATTTCCACACCTTAAGCTTTGAGGACAAAGATTTTTTCTAAGAGAGAGAGGATATTAGGAACCTGTGTGTTCCTTCTATTTATTTTGTTAGTGTAGTGTTCTCGGATGCATATGCTTTGTAAGTCATCCCGTGAGTATATTTTATTATCCCACATGCATAGGTAGTATTACTTTTCTAGATCGTACTTAGTATATAAGATTAGGTTGAGGCCTTTGATGGACACCGACGAATTTATTGTATTGAGCTTGCTCAAAGGAGGTTACCCCCTCGAAGTGGCCCGCGATCAATAGATTCATTCTGAGTTCTGCTATTGCTCTATATTATGTTATTTCGTGCATTCTCACCATATTGTTGTAAGGAGGTTCCTCTCATTGAATCAATCCAAAGATCCTTAAGCTGCTCTGATACCACCTGATGCAAGATCTAGGGTATGACAAGGAAAGCTAGGCACTATGTCCTTCCCAACTCTCCCAAAGGGGTCTTTACACACCAACCCACTGAACCTAGGTCTTTACACCTTTAAGAAAATTTCACAACATAATCACACAAAACTCCAACAACATCCTGACAAGAGTACAATACTAGATTCAAGATGTGCAATGTATCTCAACAATCCATACTTATGAAATCAACATCCAAATATTGATTCATAAGACCCAAAGTGAAAACCCAGAACTGTAGGGTTTAAGACATGTTTACAAAGGTCCTATTAAGCCTAATAAGACATTTTCCCACCATTAATAAAGTCTAGGGTATCCTCGAGATGTCTATTCCACAATCAAGCCTTCAATTCCTTGTAGCCCTACACAGAGGGTAAAATGGACATAACCTCTATACTTCACACTAGACCCAAAGAACTAATAAAAATTTTGAGTACCCTTTATGGAGTACTAACTATCCCAAAATCCAAGGGTTCTGAAGTAAAAATGAACAGGCTAGATCACCACAAAATCAGAGAGGCCTAATTGACAATTAGGTCTCATTAACAAAGGAAGTACCCCAAATATTTAAGGAAGGATGAAACCAAGACTTGGAATGCACTTGGGATGGTCCCAAACTACTCCAACTACTTTGACAAGGTTTGACTCAACCCCAATCTCATGGAAGTCACTGTTGCACCATTCTGGTTTCTAGTCGCCACATAGAGATGTCGACTATTCTTCACTTAGAACACGCTCCAACACTGGTTTCCCTGCAAACCAACTTCTAATTCATGTATTCCACATGTAGATCTCTCATTCCACCAAGGATCAAAATTTTCCAAGGGTGGACATGAGAGGAAAATGATAATTAGTGAGGAAACCCTAGTTTTGGAGGGTTTTAGACCAGTGAATAGAGAAAATACTCTAACTTACAAACCAGAGAACATCAAGGCCCCAAATCAAATGAAAATGAAAGATAACTCAATGATTCTTACTCCCCAATTGGATTAATTCCTTGGTTTTTCCATATAGGTCCGTACCCAAAGTTGCAAGTTCACTGTTAAAGGAAAATATGTTATTTTTATTGATTCAAAGAGAAAAATTACATCATGATTGCTTTCCACCCGCCTAAAAGGGCTATGAAATATTTACCCAATGGTTACAACCATATTTCAAACCATATGTCCATTGGGGAAGTCATTAAGACTTTACAAACAAATAGATGTAAATGTTGTCAAAGTTGCTTGACAACTTTTGACAACATTTGCAAAGTTGCACTAAAGATGCAATCTTATTGCAGAAAGTGAGCCTAAGGTTCCTAATTGACTTAAAACTACCTAATAACATAAAATTTTCAAATCCTAAACTCTAGGGACCCCTTGACCAAAGGTTGACCAAGTGGCTTATGAATGCCAATCTTAGAACCAGGCCTTACAATTGGGTCAATGAACTAAAGATGATACCCTTAGGATTTAGGCATCCTCAAGACCTCCGTAGGGGTCAAATTTTGATGAGGTGTTCATGTTGTTGCAGTGGGTGCTCCTGCACTATTTTTTATCTCATTCTACTTTATGTGTGAGATCCATCTTTAGTTCTCTTATTACATTATCATCGTCTCATTGTTGCACATGTTTGCACATACTTCATTGTACAATGGAGGATGATCCACCTTTGGTGGACATTTGATTCCACCTAATGTGATTGATAGGTTATCCATTGCATATCTCCTAGTTATCATGCATTGCCTATATATTCAGGCACATATACTTTGTATTTATCAATTGGGCATCCATTATTATTTGATCGTTATTGAATAAATCAATTGATCGTATCATATTTGTCTCTCTTATTATATCTATTGACCTTCTAGATCTTGGCATATTTTTGTTGTATTAAGCAAATTCTTAAATGATATCAATGCTTGATGCAAAATTATTACAATTAAATTATAAAAATACTCCAACTTACTCGATTTAGTACCCAAATCCCCTTTTCCTTCAAATACACATTAATTATAATATTTTATTAATCTTTTTCTCTCTCTGGTCACATCCTCCAACTCTCCCACTTTCATCTTAATCCTAATCCTAATCCTAATCTTCCTCTAATCCACCTAATCTACTCCTAATCTTTTTCTCATTCCCTTAATATTGGATTAGGGAGAGGTCAACTCGTTTCCATAAATGGATATCTACCTTGTCCTCTCCCTCATAAATTTAATCTTTTTGGAAGAAATCCTCGCATGTTCTTTTCTTCTAGAAGATCTATCCAAGTACCTTACAAAAGGAATTTTAAATTTCTTTATCTTCTTACATACTCATACCTTGGGAATGTGGAACAAGAGATGTCTTTATGGAAAGATCATGCCCACACTTTGAAGGTACCCCCCAAGTACAAAATTCATCTCAAGTCCTCTTATGATTTCAATTGGCATCATCTCATGTCTTCCAAGGACCAAAATCACCATGTTGATTGATCCTCTCTCATTCCATATCAATCATCCATTCATCTCCTCCTCTCTTATACTGTCAAACACTTAACCATTTTTCAATAATCTAGCATCCAAATTCATTGAGCTTCATCATGCTACCAAAATCATGTGAGAACACATTTAAATCAATCATCCAAGATAAGTTGTTACAACAAGAGGTTTCATATACCCCGAGTCAATGGTTAATTGTATCTTTTTTCCTTTTTGAGTCTAAACTTGATTATTTTTTTGATTTGTGTTTTTGGGTTAATGCAATTTTAACCTATTTAGAATGCATATTTCCTTGCACAAATCTCAACATTTCTAACGGAACCCATGTCATGGGTTGAATTTAGCAAATTTGGTAATTTTATAGTTTTTTTATGTCTCTAGACCTGTCACTTGGGAAATGCATCGTGATTTAGATGAATGTGCAAAAAAAAATAGAAACTATTTAATCTGCAGAGGCATATGCCAGAGGTAATACTTAGATTTCCTTTGATTTAGAAAAAATACCAAATATGGTATATAATTTTAGGGAAATCCCATACAGACTTTGATATATGCACAATGGACACTCTCCAAACATAGTTGGATGAATAAGCTTTCCAGAAAGACAAATACAAAATAAGTGACTAAACCTGCTTTTGATATAGTTGATGATCCTGAGAATCCAAAGGAAATTTTGAAACTCTCGGTTGATTGTGTGACTGACAAGTACCTACATAGACCCAATTTCACTGAGGCAAACCTAAATTGTTCTTATAAGGTATACAATTAGTTTTAAATCTCATACTTGCAGCTTTAAATATAATTTTTCTTTTGGTAATAATCAACTAAATTCTCATCTCTTTTGATTATTAAAATCATTTACATAGCTTACACTTAAGACTAGTGAAATCAAACAAGCTAATATCATGTGTAGTCAAATTTGCATTCATAACACTAGGATAATAGGGTTCAATATGGTCCTTATGTAGTTGGCTCAAATTTTATAGTTTTCTTGGTGCCATACCTTGTCCTCAACAACACGTGAGACCAATCAAAGGAAAAACATGCACATATTTTAGTTGTGAATTCACTGGATAGTCACAACACAAAGTTGTGTGGAAGGTCTATTACATAGACATCTTGAGGAATGGGAAAATTTGGACAAGCATGTAGAGAAAGATGCAAAACCTTGATTACCTTGATAATGTTGATACTAATCCCATCCAAATATACCACAACCTTTGAAATGCTTGAATATTGAGACAATTATAGTGTTATTCTAGAAGAGATGAATAGTCAGGAGTGGCTAGGGTACTAGTCTTATTCTAGCAGTGATGAATAGTCAACATGGAGTACCATGATAATATCTTAAATTTGTGCCTAGTGTAGTTGTCTAAAGGAATAAGCTTTAGGCCAAAGGCTTGAAGGAAAATGGTTGCAAGGGGATTGATTATAGCCCCCTTCCATGCCAAAGGAATTCTTATGAAGAAATTGCAAATTTTTAGAGACCTACTATTTTTAGCCATTTTTTACATTTGTCTGACATGTAGTTGCACTATTCATGTTTTCTATTTTTATCAAATTTTCTTCAAGTAGGATTTTTCAAAATGGATGTCATATGAGATGTATAATATCATAAATTTCATTGTGTTTTATTCCACGTAACATGACACATCCACTTTGGCTAAATCAAAGTCTCCACCTGAGCCTCCACCTCACATGCTTGACTTGTCACTCCCTTTTGTCTAAATCTCTGACCATGTGGACTATTTTGACTTTGAACTGATGCACATTGTAGAGATATCTATGCACCACAAACTTATCTTATAAATTTTCTCTAAAAGTGGTTGTTGGAAGGCTACTTTTTTTCTAGTAGTGTAACACCTCTTGTTGCAACACATTGACGTCGAGGTTATTCCAAGAATGCTTTATCCTTTGAATTTTCTCCATTTTTGTCTCTCTTGGTCATTCTATAAATCTTTTAGCTTTTATCACAACATCTTGCTTCTTGCTATTATTTTTCTTTGCACATTTTCCATCAACACGCTATTATGACCATTGTTAAAGCTCCATCCCTCTAAATCACTTGCACTTGTATTGTTTCCAATGAGATTTGACTTCTTGGCATTAAAAGGGAATTCTTTCCACATAATTTTTCACTATAAATTTTCACATGTATTTATTCATATGCAAGACTAAACTTTTATATTATTTATTTAGGCATAATTGAACTCCTTGTACTAAACTCAATCATGTAATTATAATTAAGGTGTTGGCCAATAATCAAAGATACATAGATTGGAGATGGTTTACTATCTTTAGCCTATTGATCACTGATAGAATGAGTTTTATTAGTGAGTATGACTTTGGATTAGTGGGTAGAAGGTTCATTTAGCAAGGTAATGCTAGCTAGGGTTGTTTACAAAAGGTCTTTTTTCCTAGTATATATAATTAGCTCCACATAAACATGCTAACATTTAATTTTTTTCATGTGATCTAAAATATCAAAAGAAGCGACACTAACCTAAAGGTGGCCCTTGAGGATAGTAATGTCTACTTGTGTTTGTGTTGGTTTCTCTTGATTCCTTGATAATATCTAGACATGAGGCATGGAATTAAATTAATAGAGTACAATTGATTTTGGTATTAATTAGTTATTTTTGATTAATTTAGAATGATAAATATGTTAGAAATAATGTATTTTAAATGAAAATGAAAAGATGATGATCAAATTATAGTATTACTTTGCTTTTCCCTACAATGTACATGCTTTAAATATGGTTTTGAGGGCTAATCTATTTATGTTAAAATGAGTGTGATTGAGAGAGGTACAAGTCAAAGGCAAGAACATGGTTGAGGAAAAGAGTCTAGCCATTTGGTGAAGAGTGGAAAGATGGACAACTATTGCACATACCACATACCACATAGCTTTATGTATAACTTGCATGTGATTGATACAATGGATGTATTTTGAATGATTTGATAATGCCAATATATAATTGTTATCACATTATTGCAATCCATTTGAAAATGAAGATGGATCCACATACCTTGTATTCGTACCTATGTATTTTTGTTTCAATAATAGGTACATGTTAATTTTCTATGGAAATAAAAATTGCTATCTTTGATTTCATTAAAATGTTCATGTTTCATATGTGTTCATGAAAAGAAAAATGGATACGGAATCAAGTTTATAATTTTATCTCATTGTGTAGCTACACACACATACACATGACTATTTATGCACATAAATGTGTGGATAATAAATTTAACACACACACACCTGTGTGTGTGTGTGTAATTATAATTGAAATGTTTTAGATATTTTACTAAGACTTAATTTAACCATGGAGGCCAATTAGTTTTGGAATCAAGATCACTTCATAACATAAGAATTATGCATTCAAATAAAAAAAAAACTTATTTTGAAGCATCAAAATGATGTGCTTTCAAATAAAATGTGGTATTAAACATTAGCATTATGACATGGGTCTTTGTGTTTCTCTTTATGCAAGGTCACCTTTAGCCATTTATGATTGTTATCACTGCCCATAGCAAGCCTTTTTCATAAGCAATAAAAAATGAGCCAATAAGCTAGAGATGAATCCTTTTACTTACCCAAACATGATACTAATTAAATGATGGAAGTTAATTTGATGCTATTATTATTCTAGAAAGGTAACACCTTCTCAAAGGAGACTTGTTTTCTCTACAAAAGTTGAATTTTCAATCAAATTATTCTCTCACTGTGCCATGCACATGCCAAATGCCATTTACCAACCACAAATTATTCATATAGGGTTAT
Source organism: Thuja plicata (assembly GCA_018584345.1). Taxonomy (NCBI): domain Eukaryota; kingdom Viridiplantae; phylum Streptophyta; class Pinopsida; order Cupressales; family Cupressaceae; genus Thuja; species Thuja plicata. The sequence continues at coordinate 5,230 of MU220620.1, read as the reverse complement.
TATTGGAAGGATACCATTATGCATATAGAGGAATGATGATCATAATTTGTCATTAGTATACAAGGAAAGATTTTTTGAACCATCTGTAACTTGATCACTGAGTGACAACATTCAAACAAGCGCAGAGCTCACTGAAATAGACAAGTGCAATGGTCGCCAAAAATATCTTAGCATAGTGATCAGTGAAATCAGTGAACACCGAAAGCACTATCACCGACAGATAGTTTACAGAGTAAACCGAGAGCACAGTCTATAGAGAAACTTGAGAGAAGTATATCCACAGAGACATCACCGAGCACCGGTCTACCGAGAGACAATTTTATTCCCGAGAAAAGTGGATCTGAGATATACATCAGCTAAAGCACTTCGGTTTTATAATTAGCTATGTGCTTAGCTATTAAACCGTTTCTTGAGGATCAAGTAAAGCATATGTAATTGTTTTAATCAATTTAACCGATTGTAAACATGAAAACTAGGAGATCAAGGTCAAGTTGTAAACCTTTGATCAGAGAGTTTTTATTGTAAAGCATGAAACCTAATTAGGTCAATATATATATATATATATATAATCATTCAAGAACATGATGATTGTAGCCACAACAGACATCTATGGATCAGACAGAGAGTTTCGTGCAGAAGGACACAAAAGAAAGAATTAATTTATGAAGAACTAAGATTCAAGGCTATCGAGAAGAACAGAGGTATTATCCATCACTATAGGTGATACATACATTATGTGAACTTAAAGGATCTGTATTCAGCAAATTCAAGATTGCATACTATCAGGTCATAAGAATTCTTGACTACTCTCTAACAATTGTAGCAAATAGAAGAAATCTTTTAAGAAGGTGGACTTAACAGTCTTATTGTAAATCTCTTAACTGAGTGCACACTTAACAATTTTTTTAAAATCTCTTATCCGAGCAGACCTAACCAGTCTAAAATATTACTCTTAATAGGGTAAGATCATCAGAAGTGATCACACTTGTAGCCTTAACCGACACCTTCCATTCTGCAGATAGTGAAGCTTTGTGGGTTTCATCCCCACCGCAATTTTTACCTTCTAATAGGGGTTTTCTGTGTTACCAATTCTTGTGTCATGTGTAACTACTTTTCATGAATGTTTACATGCAATTACATTTATATTTTGATATTACATACATAAGGTAGAAAAACAATATGGTTGGTAGTACAAGTAAAGATTACTAAAGGTTAAAGTGATAAAAGTTTTAAGGGTACTGATTCATCTCTCCCCTCTTAGTACACACCATTCTATTATTCCAACAATTGGTATCAGAGCTAGATCTCTTATTTGGAAAAGTTTAAATCACTTGAGATAAAAGATCATACAATGGAAATGTATAATCTTGATAAGAATATTGAGAATCAGAAGTTGTAGATAAAGATCTTCTATGAGCAATACAAATAAGAAAGAATTAAGATGAGAGAACTACTGGATGAAAGAAAAGTTATGGAATCTCGCTACAATGAAAATGACTATCATGAAGAAGAGATACCTGATTTGTTTGAGTCATCAGGATCTACATCTATCAATACATTTGACACATCTGAAGGAAGAATTACAAGTCCTAATGAAATCAATCAACATCTGCAACAACAAGTAAAGGTACTTCAAATTGGTCAAGAGACATAGATGGTAAGGATCATTGTTGTTATGAATAATGCTAGACAAGACAAACAAGAAAGAACATTAGCTATTGATGACATGAGGAAGATCATTGAGAAGTTGCAAGAGAAAGAAACTAAAATGCATAGACTTACTGAACATCATCATGAGATCACCAATCAAATAGTTCTTATGAGTCATGAGGCCAACTGAGTGAACATAGAACTCAATGGGAAATTAGAAGCTATTGGTGAACTAAGAGAAGAAAATGAGAAACTAAAGCATGAAGTAAGGATTCAGCAATAGAATAATAATACGATCAAGAAAGATAAACAAAGTACAAAAATAATGGATGATTTTCTGAATGGACAAAGAAGACTCAACAACAATACCGGTCTAGGGTATATCGAACATGGAGAATCATCAAACCAATATGACCAAAGAGATGTCTACACAAATCCAAGACCAAAGAAGCTGTCATGTAATCACTATGGAAAACCATGCCACACATCAAATGTTTGCAGGAGCAAAGCTAAAGGTATTCCTAAATCCACCTCTACATTCATAGGTAATTGTTATAACTGTAACAAGCAAGGACACAAAACACATGAATGCAAATCTAAGGTGAACAAACCAAAGAAGGAATCCTACATTGGAAAATACTTTCCTACTTACAAAATGCATGGGCACACATCTCATGAATGCAGGAAAAAGAAAAAGCAAGTGTGGAAACCCAAAGAACAAGAAAATGCATATAAACCAAGAAGAGTTGGTAACTCATATGTTTGGGATTACAAAATATGGGTAAATTGCATAGCATGTGGTAGATATGGACACATAGCTACAAAATGCATGAGTAAATGGATAAGAAGGTTTAGAAGTTGGACTAAATCCAGAATGGAATGCTTACACTGTCATAAGGTCGGTCACCTAGGCAAGGACTGCACAGACCGAGTGACAGAGTCAAGCACTTTTGCTAATGGGAACACTATTGAAGATATCAGGAGAATGAGAAATCAAATGTGGAGGAAAGCTTCAAGAAATGATGATGCTAGACCAAGCACCACAGTAGGTGAGACCTCATAAAATGGATCTGGTGATATCACCACCCCCAACTAAGCAATACAGGTATGGAACTGCACTATACAAAGCTATATTTTACATCAGTTTCAATATTCATTGATAATATGCCAAATTAGCATGAATGGAGATGGACTATGGTATTACTTGTTATGATTTTGTGAATCCAGTCTTGTCGTTCAATACACATCAAGCATCGTCGGTGTACATATGAAAAAAAAACCAAGTTATTAATGTAAACTGAGCATCGTCAGTAATCGTGTAAAAGACAATCAAGTCTTCGCTACATGCCGAGCACCATCGGTGAACATGTGAAAAGTACAACTAAGTTGTAACTTACCCCGAGCGTTGTATACTCACTGAGGATGAAGTCTTTGGTATGATACCCGAGCAACTTTGTTTTGTCAACCGAGTGATAGCTAAAGCATTCAATGCACCATTTAGGTTATTCTCTATAAATAGGGCAACAAGAGATCATTTCATTCACCAAGAGAAAAAGAGCGAAGCGCAGAGTGAGAAGAGAGATTCACAATGATCATATTGTAGAGTGATTAACAACTATTCCAAAGAAACTCTGACAGATTTAACCATCCACAGCAAAGATCCAGTAAGTAACAAGACTTACCGAGCTCACAGTTCATTTGTGATTAAGCCCTAAATATTTCACGAACAATGAAAACTGCCTCGTGAGTCGCAAAGATCAAGAATGCGAAGGACAAGAAGATCAACCTAATTAAGAACTCTACCTGTGAAGAGCCCAACTACAAATTTTGTCATGAGGTTACTTCTCAACCTGACAAACAAGGAGCGTTCTTGAGTATACCTCCTAGGGTTTTGCTGATTGAAGACGTACAAGCATACATCCACGGAAAGGTTGCAGAGATTGGAAATCTTGAGATTGAAGAAGCTTACAAGAAGCTATGCCAGAGCAGACAACTGAAAGATGAACACAAATACATTGAGGTGAAAGGGTTAACCAATGCTCTACTGTTCCCGATAGAGTTCAAAACTGAGTGGATTCGCATAGTAGTCAGCCGAGTACATGATAAGAAAATGTGGTTGGATGAACCAAAACCGATCACAATGGATGTCATCCATGCAGTGATAGGTTACCCCATAACCGAGAAGGCTAAGGCCCTAAAGAACCCGAAATGAGAAGAAATTGAGATACTCACTAAAGCCAAGTGGGATGACAGAGGTTTGAAGGTTAATTTAATCACCGACCCCGAGATGAAATTTGGTGCATATGTGGTGGGATATAAAATATTCCAAGCTAGCATAATGAATAACATAACATGTGGAGCAGTTGATACTCCATATAAAATTGTGAAGAAGGGACTACAACTAGACATATCTGAGCTGCTACTAAAGCAATAGGAAGAAAATATGAGAACAACTAGATCTGCCAGATCTAATACATGTAAGTTTGGTTCCCTCCTTATGTTCATATTCTTCTTTTTTCAGAACTTCTTTCTTTCTATCGGTAATGTCACTTCGGACACAAACCGACCCATTACTACATAGATAAGTGACTTCATTAATTCATTAGGGTAACTTCACACTGTTAATGGATGGCTACTTTTCCACATTTAAGACTAGGATGGAGAAAAGGATGATAATTCCTTCTCAATTAGTAGAGAAATATAAGGATGAGATAAGTTTTATGGTGGACACTGACACCACTCTCATCAAACCTGCACTACCAAGAACATCATGGTTACCACCACTGGACTATGAGATCAATAATAATCAGGCTAAAGAGGCTATTGAAGCCTTACTAAATGAACTAGTGGACAAATAATTGAGCAAATTTGGCACATACAAGGAAGCCAAGTCTAGAATCAAGACTAGCTTAGTAGTAAAGAAGATAGAATGAAAGAAGACAAAAATGGTGAAAACACTTGAAAAGAAACTATCAGTAAATGATGAAGAATCAAAACAAGATGTCACAGAGGGACAGTCACCCCTCAGTGAAGGTAAAGGGATAACTGACTCTGACTCCACTGAATCAGATTCACCCCCAATAAAGAAAGAAAAGGTTACAAATGTAACAGCTGTTGTAACACCCCAAAATTGGCATCGTGCAACCCTAACCAATTTTGTTGTATTTATCATTCTTTTGAATCATCAAAGTCCTATTGTACTAGGCAATTCTGATTTTTGACTGACTCTACTCGACTTGAGTGTCAAATGTAGAAAATCCTAAATCTGCATTAATCATACCTTATATTTAATTCCTAAACATCGATTAGCTAAACAAACCCCATGATTGAATTAATTTGATTATAAAGACCTAGCACTTTAATTAAATCGAATTCACCCCTTTTAGCTAATACACATAAAAAAGGGAATTAAATGATATTTAATTATTAAATAAATATCCTCATTTTCAAAAGTTGAATTTAATTATTCAAATAATTGAGAAAAAGCAATTATGAGGTCATATTCTATTTTATTAATTAAATATTGTCAACAAAATCTTCTCTCCTGTTCAGAATTGGAAACTTCTCTTTAACTATGCTT
>MU220608.1:6035-21653 GCA_018584345.1 Thuja plicata | reverse complement strand
CCACCTAATATTTTGATGTCAAATGCTTCTATTTTAAATTGTAAGCATTTGACATCAAATTATTAACTTAAAGTTTTAAATATTAATTTAAAGTTTCAGTTTTACACAATCAGAGGAAAACCCACATGTTATGCCCTGCATCCCCGTCCCTACATTTTGTGTGCAAAATGTTGGGTCCCCCTTTTTTTTGGGTTTTGCTTTTGTTGCGGCTTTGCCTTGTCTTTCTTTTCCTTTTTGCTTCCTTCCTCCGGGGTTTTCTTCCCCGGAGTGTGTTGTTTCCTTGGTTCATTTTCCTCTCTGGGGTCCTGGATCCCGGAGGTTGTCTTTTGGTGGGAAGTTCGATTCCGGGCTCCGGGATTGTTTGCGATGATGCTCCTAGTTCCTAGAAATATCATCATAAGGAATCCCCGGGCCCGGAGTCCGGATTTTTTGCTTAACTTGGAAGTTATGGAGTGCGGAGGATTATCTTTTTACCACGGGTATAAATAGACCCGCATGTCATTATCACACTTACCGCGTTTAAAATCTTTGAGCACTAAGAGAGAAATTGAGCGATTTTCAAAGCAATTAACAGAGCAGTTACAGAAAGGTTTGCAATAATCAGGGTTTAACGCCTACTGTTCTCAGACGTGTGCTAGTGCTCCGAGGTGGTAATCTTGACAAGCTCGACAATTCAGAGCTGTTGCAGAGCTCTTCTGGTAATCTACTTGTCCTCTGCCTTCCACATTTCTAGGTTGGTTTCTCCACTTCCTTCCTCTTCGCTTTGCTCTTGTTTTCCTGGTTTTCTGTGTTTCGCTCGTCGTTGTTTTTCGTTCGTTTCGTTCTGTTTTCGGTTGGCTTGTTTCCGTTTTTTGCCTGCTTGGTCTCTCAGTTGTTTTCCTGGTTTTGCCACCCGTTGGTGGGTTGGCTCTGTCAGAAGGTTGTCCGCCTTCTGTGCAGGTATGAAAATCTTGTAAATATCTTGTAAATAGCTTGTAGATACCTGTAGAAAGTCTGTGAATACTTTGTAGATAGTCTGTGCATATGTAAATGGTTTGTAGAGAGTCCGTAAATGTTTTGTAAAATAGTCTGTAGATAGCTGTATATTCCCGTCTTAGCTTCATCTAGTTTTTGTCCGCGGGAGTCGTCCGCATGTATATTCATTTATATATGTATATTTCTATAAATAACCCATGTATATATCCTTCCGTCCCATGTATATACCTTTTATCTCCTCTATATATCCTTCCAGGTGGCTTGACGAGCTGGTCGAGTCGCCTGGGCTGTCATTTTTTCACTTCAAACTTTCTTCGAGGCAGAAAACCACCTGTTTAAAACTTGGCTCGTGGCTGGTTTCAAACAGGCAGTTTTCTCTCTCCTCCATCAAGGCTGTTAGAACCTCATTTATTTCCCATGCACGCAATTACTTTCGGCCATGTGGCTTACCCTTTTCGCGCGTTCGAACAGCCTCTTCCACCACCATTGCCATCCCATCCATTCAATGCTATCGCACGTGGCGCCCACATGGACTTGCTTCCACATTCTTCTTTTCTAACGGTCACTTCCCCGGGTTTCGGATCCCTTTCCGTCATTCATCCCATGACTTCACCAAGCATGATAAGTTTTTCCCGGACCTGGAGATGTAGTAAAGGTACCCAATTCATATTTTTCTTTTCAAAGACGTGCAAAAACTAACTTTTCAGGAAAAGAAAACGGCACGGTGGTAAGATCTCCGGACCCCGGAGTTACTCTTGTTTTGATAAATATGTTCTGACGGTTGCATTGTCTTGCAGGTCCGGACTTCATTTAACAATCATGTCTGAAGCATCCGCATCATCACCTCCCGGAAGTCCGGAGTTGCCATCCACGACCGAGACCAGGGCAGCATCAAAGTCTAAGATTGAGAAGGCCCTGGCAAAGCTCCCCCTCACCATGAAGTACCTGCAGGGTGAGGAGATGGCGAGCTCAAAGATTGAGTCCAAGATAAAGTGGTTGACCGACACCAGCGTCGAGACTTGGGCTGAAATGCAGGCTCTAGTGAAAATCATGCATATACAGCGACAGGCTGGAGATTCACTCGCTACGAACATAGGAGGTTCTTGAGTTCTTCGGGCAGCTTGCTTCCCATACTCTGTGCAGTCTCTGTAGTTGGTGCTAACTCTGGCGGCCCACTATAACTCCTCAGTCCGGGCCGTCATGTTAGTACCAGCAGAACCATCGGGGTTTCCTACCCCACTGGTGTCCCTGGACCCAGCCACTTTCCAAATCGGCCTGGGCATCTCACAATTTGATCAAGCTGCAGTAGTTACAAGGTCGGATTCCTTGAAAGAATTCAGTGTGCTAGAGGAGGCCTCCCGGTTGTACATCAACACCAACTGGCTCAAAGTCCCGAGGAGGGACTACAAAAGAATGAAGATTGACATTCCCCACTCAGAATTCAAGGAGAGCATTCAAATGGGAATGATTGCATTGGCACGGGTGTTTGGGAAGCCTTCTGCCCAAGAGTTTTCACCATGGATGTACTACTTTCTGTTCACCATGTCCACCAAGGGACAATTCTTCGACTGGGCTACCATTATTTCCAACCATGTCGACTCCCAGTTCCGGCAACTGAACAAGGACAAGAAGTTCTATATGAATTCTTATGTTTTCTGGGCCCTAGCCCATCAGAGGCCTCATTACAATGGCCTACTCATAGATGGCGTCCTCGGATTTGGTCCAGAACAAAAAAAACTATGGGACCATTTCCCACAGATTCAATGGGAGGCCAGCTTCCCCAGTTACTGCCGGGTAAACGATTGCTTCGTTTACTACCATCTGTTGACACCCACCCGGGATGCCGGATACCGCCTCTCTAAGGAGGCGATGAAATTAGTGAGTAGTTATGGACACTACTACATTCAATTCTAGTAGCATACCTACATTAGGGTCACCGGTTTCTCCGGGAAACCCTACTTGTTGCCCAGACATTAGGGGAACAAGATCGTGCTGCTGGAGTATTGCAGATAAATGATGGAACTGCACGCCTTCCTGGGCCACAAGAAGATCACCACTATTTCATTCCCAATCTCTTGTGGGGACTATACCTGCAGTCTGGCCGATGCAAAAGAGGCTGAAAATGAGCTTAAAAGTTATAACTTGCAGGAGTTTTATCTGGCGCGGAAAAACTTTGATCCGCAAGGCCTAATCGCAGTAGCACTGCCCCGGGCTTCAGAGCCCCACCAAGCACACATAGAGGACTTCTGGGAAGATTGTCAGGATGATATGGATGTGCACAGCCAACATTATGATAGGATGACGGTTGGAATGATGCAGAAACTATGACTCTGGAGATTCCCGGAGGGCTTCTTTGACACCACCCCTACCACGGATCCCGAGTACAAAGAAAAAGGGATCGACAAGTTGGAACTGCCCACAATTAACTGGGGCACCCAAGAGGATTACAAGATCGGGGACTTCACTCAGGTAGTTGTCGAGCAAAGTCACATATACTTCAAGCAGGTGTGCCCCGGGAGTGCGTGTCTCAGTCCCCGACAGGCGCCAAGAGCAACTTCACCGCCGGTATTAAGATCAACCCCAGGGGCCGGGACATCTTCAGCAGCCGGGACTTCTAAGCCAGCCGCAGCCAAGGAAAAGGGGATCGCCCACACTCCCTCCGTATCGGAGACACCCACACAAGAGGAGCTTCAACAAACCATGGCGGCCTCCCAACAAATAAGGGAGCAATTATTGATGAAGCTGGCAACTCCCCCTCTCATGACTGGACCAATTCATCCCCCTTCCTCACCATCGCTGGCAGCACTAATGGCCAGAGCCACTGAGGTTGATCCTGCGAAGGCAACAACAATCGCCGATGCGGGACCACCTCTAATCACCCGAAGGAAGAAGAAGCATATAACACAGCCGAAGCTAGAACCAACGCCAAGGGCTTCCCGCCCAGAAGAGGTGGAGATCCTCTCTTCCGATTCTCCGGAACCGGCGAGAGAGGCGGAACAAGCAGAGGACCCGGCCAGTCCCCCTTCAGAGGAAGAGTTCAATTTATTTGCAACCGATGAGTTTGGAAAATTGCAAGGGGGAAACACACAAGTGGGGACAGAAGTCCCAGAGAAATAACAAGAGGCTTTGGATCTCCGGGACCAGGAAGAAGAAGCTACAGAACAAGAAGTGCAGCAGATGGAAGAAAGGCCGGAACTGGAGATTATCTCCGGGGCCTCAGAAACACAAGGTCTGGAAGTTGGCCAACAAGTACCAAGTGAACAAAAGGCATCCACTGGGGAACCTAGACCCAGAATTATGGGAACAACCGTAACCTCAGCCGCCGTGTTCCAAGGGCCACTTCCTGGAGAAACCTTCGGGCACATAATAACAGCAGCCCAGACTTTGAACTTGGGCCAGATGCCTCCCATACTTCCCAAAGAGGTACCAGTGATGGAAGAAGCCCAGCCTGGGATAGAAACAGATAAGGGAGAAGAACATGAAGTCTCCGAGGAAGCCGATCAGGGTCCAGGCTCACCACTCGATATCTGGGATCAGGCTGAGGATGTAGAAATTGAGGATATCACCGAAGAAGAAGTGCCAGCAGAGAAGGAGATCGAGAGGGTGCACGTTGGCAAGGAGCAGCCACCACCGGACACCGGGAGAGGATCTGAAGAACAAGCTCTGGCAGGAAGGCCACCCCTTCGAACTGGGCTGGGAGGAGAAATGATTTTTGTAGTGGCAACACCTCCGCCAGATGCCGATGAAGTGACTGTAGACCCCGCAGATTATAATATCACCGAGGTACACTTGGGCAAAAGAGGAAAGCGGGGTGAAGTGGACCTGCTGAAAGAAGCAGCAAGGGCGGTAGAGGCCCGATACGAAAAAGAGGCCCAAAGGCTCAAGGAAGAGAAAGAAAAGAGTGCTAAACTTATGGGAATACTTACAGAGCTGGCCAGACCCATTAGCGCCGTCTCTCCATAGGCCTCCACTTCAGAGGAGTTACCGCAGAGCGACATAGACTCCCTGCGAGTAATGAAAAAGAAAGCCCAAGCAGCTGATGAATGGGCCAATCTGCAGGTAGGAAACATCCGGCATTTCCTAGTGGCCACTCTCCCAGACCTATACACAGGCCGGTAGGTTATTCATCAGGAAGAAGCCCTAATTGAGAAGTGGGAGAGTGATACTGAGAATTACCAGGCATGGAAGGCAGAGCTTGAAGAGCTCCTCACCCTGCGAGAAAATATGGTTTCCGAATCTGGAATTCTGGGTGAGGAATCGTTTGATTATGTAAGGACTCAGCACTCCAGACTGGACCTCACATTGGAGGTAACCAAGCAACTGGTAGAGTCCTTGCAGGAGAAAGTGAACAAGGTAAAACATTCTTTTAATTTATACAAATCTTTCGTAATAAAGGCTTCCTGGATAGATCCCTTCAGCGCAGGAACTTTTACTCCCGAGGAGTCAGTTTTGGGAGGCTTTGATGAGATGGTGGCCTCCCGGTATTAATCTCCAGAGGGGATGGATGGGGCCAAAATGATCAAGTTAACCAAGGTGGTTCTCAGAGGCCATGATGCCACGAAGATGGCGGATGAATTCAAAAGCAATGTCCCAGAGCTGGGAGAACAAGTAGAGATGGCCAGATTCAGAAGGGCCAGTTTGAAGAAGATTGATGAGGACGGCATTTTCTGCCTCCTTCAGGCCTATGGTGATAATAAGCAGCTTTGAATTTCTCTGGGGACCGGGGAAATTTGAAAATTCGACATTTATTCTTTCAGGGGACGTAAGTCCCCGGATCCCGGACTCCCGGATCTAAAGTTTTGTATTCTTTAAAGTGATCTGAGTCCCGGTCCCCGAGGTCGACCGGTCACTTTCAGAGGTGGTTAATAAAGGCTGTCAGAAGGTAGTTGGATACATGATGGGACAGTTGGCTTCTGACAAGGTGGTTTTCTCAAGGCGCCACTCGAGGGTACACCTGGCGCATTGAAGACAGGGCGCCACATTTCCCATTTATGAGGCATGTAGCCTCGGTTCCTGGTGGACCTACTTTCATCCCTCTTTTCTCCGGTTCTCTTCTCGAGACCGATTCTTCTGATGTATATTCTTATCTTCTTCTTCTAACATGGTAGACCTATTCTGTCTCCAGGTCTTTTGTAGGGTGGCGCAGGTAGTACCTGCCCCCAGATATTGTATTTTATTCAAAAGCAGGAAGTTAGGGTTAGGGTTAAAGAGTTGTATAAATAGGAAAATCGGCCCATTTCCAAGGGTCGGCAAAATTGATAATTTTTTTGTCCATATCAATACCAAAGCGATTTCTAAATTCAAGTTGCAAAGCTCAATGCTCCATTGTTCTATTCTTAGTAGTTAGATGCTCCCTTGGAGCCACCATTGTATCACGCACCAGTGCTTGCTGGATTGGACATTAATGAAGAAGGAAGGATCCATGGCAATGCTATTGTTATCATCTCTGCTTCTGAGTTAATGGTATTTCATGTTTCAATGTTCTGTATGTCCTTTACTCTGAATGTGTTAAAGTAGGTTAACGACCTCTTTATTCCTGCTACTGATAAAATGCTAACTGATGGTTACGTATTTCTTCGGTATTTAGTGTAGTTCTTTCAGAGTATTGTTGATGTTCCAGAATTTTTAGCATGACTATAGTTAGATAAATGCTCCTAACCCTGCAGGATCTTTTTCTATTTTATTTGCGAAGTGGAGTACTCTGGGAAACCTTTTATTATTCTGAATCTCCAGGAGAAATGAGTTGAAGTAACCAGCTATCCCCCTTGAAAATAGTCACCTCTCCCAACCGAGCCCGCACCGTCGTGACCTAAAACCTAGGTGCTTGAAGGCCCGGAGGATTTATCTCCCCCGGACAACCTTTACAGGCAGAGTTGGCCGATCTCTCCGGAGTCCGGTGACAACTTATGACTGTTGGCGGACCCGGTCCACAAAACCCCGTCAACAGAAACTGGCGCTAGAAGGAGGGCATGAGCTCGTCCCCCTCCCGAGATTCTGATTTCACACCCCCTGAAGGTTCCCCGAGTTGTACTTTTAGGAGATAGGCCTTTAGTAGGATTGGATCCTTTTCCCCGGCTAAATTTGAAAGAATCCTTAGATCTGCCGCCAATCCCGAAAGGTTTGTCAAACTCGAGCCCCCTGCTCGAAAGAGAAGGACGTTGAAAGTCCTACCAGCCACTGTCGTCTGGGGGTCTTCCATACCTTTGAATACCCAGATTCCCCAGACTCTCCCAGGGACCAGTGCTCAAACTACCCAACATACAGTTCCCCCAATGGCTGTCTACTTTGGCAACGCGGTGTCCCCAATGGGCACTTTTCTGGGCGCAATTAACGACTTACCCTCTCACCCGGAGAAGATTTGCCTATGGTACGAGCTTCTAGGCCCACGGACCGCGGAAGAACATTTGCAGGCATACAAAGATGCCATGAACCGACATCGGATCCAACATGAAGATGTTGTGACCCGCATGTTTCCCTTGTCCGTAGGACAAAGTGAGTTGAACTGGTACCTGAACCTTCCCACCAACTCCATCAATACTTGGCAGGATATGAAGGATGCCTTCTTGGCCGCCTTTCGCGTGCATGTGGACCCAGCCTGGTCCCATAGCCAGTTCATCTCCATCAGAAAGGAACCCAGCGAACCTCTCGCTGCATTCAACCATAGGTTCCAGCGTGCCCTGAAAAGGTGCACAGGCCCCTTTGTCCCATCGCCCGACGTAACCATACAGACATACCTTAATGTGATGGACCCTTTCGTTGCCACTCTCCTATGGAGAACAACCACCCTGGGCGACCGAGATACTCTGGCAAAAGTCTATAACCTGGCCTTAGAGTTATCTCATGGTCTCAACAAATCCCCGGGTGGGATTAGACAGAACACACCTTTTAGCATAATCCCTGGCGGAACCGCTTTCGCCGGGGGTTATAATCCCAATTTGGCAATGGGTGCCCCTTCGATGGCAGTGAACCCTCCCCCACCGGCGATAGACCAGCAAGCACGATATGTTTACCCCTCCTAGACCCAAATAACACCGGGTCCGGAATTTTTCCCATGGAACCAACCACAGCAAATACAACAAAGTCGGACACAACCATCCGGAGTGCCTTTCTTCCAGTCGTCCGCGGCTGGAGGATTGCCGCCCTCGACTCCGGTTAATCCCACCGCTTTCCCGAGAAACCAACAACCGCCACAGCCATCACACTGTGATGCCAATACTTAGTTGACCGCCGAGGTTGAGTCCCTCCGGCGAATGTTATCCACCCTAACCATGGACATGGGTCAACTGAAGGCAGGATCCTATGCGCCTTAAAACTCAAACTCCCAGAGGGGAAACATCTTCTCCGGCCAGCGAAACAACAATTCCGGAGGAAGAAACTTCAATAACGGGCCTAGGCCCAACCAACAACAATGGAATAACAACGCTAACGCCGGAGGCCCACCTTCGGACCAAAACAATAGCCAAAATGGTGCTGGACCATCCCATTTTACGCCAGTAGCAGACTTCCAGCCCATGACTAACTGGTGTAGGCTGCACGATACAGGTTCGCACAATGAAGTGAATTGTGCCACTTTGGAGAAGGTCATAATGATTTCCCAGCTGGACAGACAGTAATCGCATGATACCGCTCCTCTAGAGCCCCCTGTTCAAGAGAAAACCCACAGTGCCTTCACCTGTGATACCATTTTCTTTGGTACTTCTGGAGAAGATGAGGGAGAGTCCGAATTGCAGGGATTCTTTGATGAATCCATTCCGCCTTTCGAGGCCAACTCTTTTACCAACCCACGGCCTCCATACAACACCCGGAGCCAGGCGGGTAAAGGACCAGTCTACACGCCCGTACCCCCTGCTAAAGATACCCCTCCTCCCTGGAGCAATACAACCGATCGACCCGTCCCTCCAAAAGGTCCTAGCTCTAACCAAGCAAAAGACCTTGCGAAGGAAAATCACCAGTTCCCAGGGGGAAGATTCGATATTACAAAGGCGTTGGAACAAACCACCACCTCCATGACCTTGATGGAGGTTTTGCTAAATTGTCCTGAGTAGAAGAAGTCTCTTCTAAAGCTCTTAGGAAACCCAGAAGCTGTCAGTCGCCCACCCAAGACCGTTTCCTTTGAAGATGCTAACGCGGCTGTCTTCCAGGGAAATAATGAAGATCCTCCCTTCTTGCTAGGCCTAAACATATATGGCAAGAATATACACAACTGCCTGGTGGACTCAGGAGCTTCAGGTAATATCATGCCCTTATCTATTTGTCAGAAGCTCGGACTCCACCCCACCCCGTCAAATGGCACAGTGATCCAATTGGATAAGACTGCTGTAAAAATGGTAGGGGAACTGAAGAACGTCTAGATACACCTTATCCAGGACCCCAGGATAGACAGCATTATCGACATCCAAGTGGTGGACATCCCAAAAACTTATGGGATGTTGCTTAGTCAGAATTGGTCCAAGTCCTTGAACGGATACTTTTCGACCGACTTCACCCACTTATGGCTTCCGTGGGAAGGAGAATCTAATCAGATCTGGGTTGAAAGTGAGCCCCGGGTGAAACAGGCCCTTACTGAAATCGGAAAGGTCAATGAGGTCCTTTTTTCTGAGGTTTCTCCGGGGGTATACCGCCCTCTTGAAATGTTAATGTTTGATTTCATCCCCGGAGAGGATCCAATAGTGCTACAAAGAGCACAGGACTTTGAAGAAAGGGTAAGAGCCGAAGTTAACTCCCAGGGTCCCACAATGACCCTTGCCACACTCCTATCCTGCACTTGGTGCTGGGTGCATTACCAAAAACATTCAGAACATGAGTGTGAGCCTTGCTTATCCATCGCTAACCGGCAACTAGATATCCTCCGGAGTGAACACACAACTGATTCCCCGGAACCCAGTACCTCTATGGGATGCACTCCTTTGGTGTCAATCCCCTAGGAATTGAAAACCGAAGCGCCTCCAGGGATAAATTCCACTTTCACGCCGGTAGTCTGGGAAAACATTCCCAAGTCCCCCAGCGACAATCCAAAGAAAACCCCCCTTCCCCAGCCCTCGATTACAAACAATGACTTATGGACCCTTAAATTCGACGGGTCCCAATCCAAACAAGGCTGTGGGGCCGGGGTATAACTAATCAACCCATGAGGGAAATCCTTCCTCGCTTCCTACAGGTTGCAGTTTAACTGCACAAACAATGTCACAGAGTACGAGGCTTTGGTCCTTGGACTCTTATTTGCACTAAGGAAAGGTATCACCCACCTCCAGGCTCTGGGTGATTCATAGTTGGTTGTTAAACAGGTCCGGAGTCAATACACATGTCATGACAAAAGACTGGCCGCTTACCACAACCGGGCTTGGAGCCTTATTGAAGATTTCGATGCCTTTGGCATTGACCTTATTCCCCGAAAATGGAATTATGTCCCAGACGCCCTAGCTATTTCTGCCAGTACACTTGAGCCGATGGCCGGCTCACGACTCCAGAAATTTTCAGTTGAAATGGTCCCCACCCCCTCCATCCCAGATAATGTCACCCATTTTCAGGTTTTTGAAGATGACCAACATATCCTAGCTTTCATGGCCAACGTTGGTGTCTTTGAGGATCAGATTGTGGAAGAACGAGACCATGATGACACTGGACAGGGTGGTGAAGATGATGGAATTATAGACTTGCCCACCAACACTATCCCCAAGGGGATGGTTGCACTAGAACGAATCTTTGATTCAGACCCTCAGGCCCATGAGAAGGTATCCTCCTCCCCTGAGGGAGGAAAATTTGAAAAGGTTAACATCGGCCAGCACGGTGAAGAAAAGATCATCCACATAGGCACCTCCTGCTCCCCTAAAGAAAAGGAGAAGATTCTCGCAGTTCTCCGAGAATACATTGATGTGATTGCTTGGGGGTATGAAGATTTAAAGACGTATGAAACTTCCATCATGACCCACACCATCCCCCTGAAGCCCGATGTGAAGCCCTTTCGGCAAAAATAGAGACCGGTTAACCCCCTGATAGAGCCTCTGATTCGTCGGGAGGTCGAAAAACTGCTATCAGCTCGGATCATCTTTCCAATCCGACACACTACATGGGTTGCCAACTTGGTCCCAGTCAGGAAGAAAAATGGTGAGATCCACCTTTGCGTGGATTTCCAAAATTTAAACAAGGCGTCTAAAAAGGATAATCACCCTCTCCCCTCGTTGGATGAGGTATTACAGATAGTGAATGGGTCTCAGATGATGTCTTTCCTAGATGGATATTCTGGCTATAACCAGGTCATGGTCAAATACGAGGACAGAGAGAAAATAGTGTTTACCACCAAGTGGGGAATGTTTGCGTACAGGAGGATGCCCTTTGGCTTAATTAACGCCGGGGCTACATTTCAAAAGGCCATGGACATCGCGTTCGAGGGCCTTGTAAATCGATGCATAATCATCTACATGGATGATTTTACCGTCTTCTCCCGAGACAGGTGCGATCATGCTGCCCACCTCGCTCAGATCTGTGAGAGATGTCGCCGGTTCGGGATATCCCTCAACCCCAAGAAATGCATATTCGGGGTTACCAAAGGAAAACTGCTAGGGCATATCGTCTCTAAGAAGGGCATATCCATCGACCCCGATAGAGTCGAAGCACTACTGAACTTACAAATGCCTGGTAGCAAAAAAGAGATGCGATCCTTTTTTGGAAAAATCAACTTCGTAAGACGATTCATCACAGGATTCACAGAAATAGTGAAGCCACTCAATGAAATGATGAAAAAGGATACCAAAATTGAGTGGAGTCCGGAAGCAAAGCGGGCATTCACCCAGATAAAATAGACCATAACGGAGGCACCTGTCCTGGCCAGCCCGGACTACTCCCTTCCATTTTACATCTACTCGTTTGCTTCGTCGCATTCTGCCGCGGCCGTATTGACCCAGAAGGTCGAAGGGGAAGAACGACCAATTGCTTTCATGAGCTCCCCCTTCAAGAACGCCGAAGTCCGGTATTCGCCACTAGAGAAACAAGCCTTTGCTCTCGTTTGCGCCGTGAAAAAGTTCTGGCATTATATTCTCTAGAGCAAAGTGCATGCTATTATCCTGGACCAGGCTATTAAATCTCTGCTGATGCAGAGTGAGTTGGGCGAGAGACGGGGGAAATGGATGGCCATCCTCCAGGAATACGATTTGGAGATGCAGCCCATGAAAATAGTCTGAGGTCAGGGACTAAGTCAAACAATAGCAGAAGAGACTCCCCGCATAGAATGTCATACATACACAGTGGAGTCCATTACCCAGGATCTGTGTTATACCGATCTGGTGTATTTACTGCTAAACAACAGGTGCCCGGAGGGATTGCCTCCCCACAAACGTCATGCCCTGTGAATGAAAAGTGCCCATTTCATGATTAAAAATTCCGCGCTCTACCATAGGAATTACGAGGGGATGTATCTCCGGTGTATTGACAGAGACCAAGCTGTAAAGATAATTGATGAATTTCGCAGGCAGTTTGGAACCGGGCATGGCTCAGCTGACGCCACCGCCCACCAGATCCTCCGGGCCAGATACTATTGGCCCTGTATCTTCAAAGATGTTTACACTCACGTCAGAAAATGCCATACTTGCCAAACAGCAGCACATCGTGAGCGTAACCCAGCCATGCCTCTGCAACCGGTATACGAGGCTAGACCCTTTGCCCAGTGGGAATTTGACTTCATCAGGGAGATTAACCCCAACTCGTCTGCCAACCACCGATATATCCTGACTGCTACTGATTACTGTACTCAGTGGTCTGAAGCTATCCCTTGTAAAAACAACACGGCGGACGTAATCATTAAGTTTTTGGAAGAGAACATCGTCACAAGGTTTGGAATGCCCTTTGCTTTAGTATGTGACAATGGTCCGGCATTTGCTTCCGCACAGTTATTCGAATGGACCTACAACCGAAAGATCACACTGAAGTTCTCCAGCAACTATTACCCCCAGGGGAATGGTGTTGCTGAATCAATGAACAAAAATCTACTTGAGGTGATCAAGCATTTGTTAGAGCAAAATCCCCGGGATTGGCACCAAAAATTGAGATACGCCCTCTGGGCAGATCGTATTCATATTAAAGCTGCCCTGGGAACATCCCCATTCCACTTGGTTTATGGTCAAAATCCCGTATTCCCAGTCAACTTACAGATCCCAATTTTACAATTTATGCAGGAGTTCAACAACAGGGACAACATTGTGGAAGTTTGACTTTTGAATCTGGTGCGGATGGAGGAACAGTGAGACGCGGCCCTTGAACATTTTGTGCATCATCAAGCAGTAGTGAAACGGTGGTTCGACAAGAGAGCCCAATACAAGACCTTTCAGGTCTCGAATCTGATCCTGTTGTGGGATAAGGCCCGAGAGAAGAAAGGAAAGCACACCAAGTTCCAACGGCTCTGGCTCGGACCATATTTAATCTCAAAAATCTGTGGGGCAAATACTTACCGCCTCAACACCTTGACTGGAGAACCTGTCCCATTTCCTGTCAATGGATAGTTTCTCAAACATTATTTCGAGTAGGGGGTAAGTTTTTCCAAGGTTGTACTATATGTAAATATCCTCTTGTAAATAGTCTTGGTGAGTGCCCTCCGGGGTAGTCTCCCTCTTGCCGTTTTGGTGCCTTTGTTTTCGCTTTTGGTTTTCTTTTTGGGTCCCGGTGTTTTGTTCCATCTTGAAGGAATTGGAATGTTTTTCATAACCTTGGCCTCTGGTGCAATGCCTCCGGCATGACGAACTTCAGAATCTGTCTTTATCACGATGGAGTCAACCCGGTCTCCGGGATCGTTTGCAGGATATGGCACATTTTTGAGCAACCCCCATTGGGTGTCATCTCCGGGAGACTGGAAATCAGTGAACAATAATAAAGCAAGGGACAAGTAATCGGACACGCCGGGGGTAGATCGGCTGCACTGGTTGATTGACCCATGTCTAACAATCCAAAGAAATTCTTCCCGAGTCCAGAGTTTTATCCTCTGAATATCTAAATATAAGTGGATAGGTGAAAGATGTACCGCCATTTGAATTACAGCTAAGCTCGGGCTCAATGGTGAAAGAAGTACCGCCTTCCCCACGCAGAAATGAATGAAGAAAAGTGAGCTTGAACTCCGGTCTCCGGGAGGAAAGCAATTAAATTGATGACTGGTTTGATGTGATTAGTGTCGTTCCTCTACTTCCTCTGAGGTCATCGGCTTGATTTCCTTTCAAAGCACACACGACACCACTGATGAAAGGCTACGAACTAGCTCCTGTGTGGACGGGTTCTCTCAGACATGTTGCCCTCTACCCGTCAAACGCTTCAGGAGGATGTTTTGCTCCAGTTGTGATAACTAGAGATTCTGTGGTCCTCAAATGCGGTAAGGCATTCGTCCCAGATAGTCACCATTTGTTATGCCCTGCATCCCCGTCCCTACATTTTGTGTGCAAAATATTGGGTCCCCTTTTTTTTGGGTTTTTCTTTTGTTGCGGCTTTGCCTTGTCTTTCTTTTCTTTTTTGCTTCCTTCCTCCGGGGTTTTCTTCCCCGGAGTGTGTCGTTTCCTTGGTTCGTTTTCCTCTCCGGGGTCCTAGATCCCGGAGGTTGTCTTTTGGTGGGAAGTTCGATTCCGGGCTCCGGGATTGTTTGCGATGATGTTCCTAGTTCCTAGAAATATCAACATAAGGAATCCCCGGGCCTGGAGTCTGGATGTTTTGCTTAACTTGGAAGTTCCAGAGTGCGGAGGATTATCTTTTTACCACGGGTATAAATAGACCCGCCTGTCATTATCACACTTACTGCGTTTAAAATCTTTGAGCACTAAGAGCGAAATTGAGCGATTTTCAAAGCAATTAACAGAGCAGTTACAGAAAGGTTTGCAATAATCAGGGTTTAACGCCTACTGTTCTCAGACGTGTGCTAGTGCTCCAAGGTGGTAATCTTGACAAGCTCGACAATTCAGAGCTGTTGCAGAGCTCTTCTGGTAATCTACTTGTCCTCTACCTTCCACGTTTCTAGGTTGGTTTCTCCACTTCCTTCCTCTTCACTTTGCTCTTGTTTTCCTAGTTTTTTGTGTTTCGCTCGTCGTTGTTTTTCGTTCATTTCATTCTATTTTCGGTTGGCTTGTTTCCATTTTTTGCCTGCTTCGTCTCTCGGTTGTTTCTCTGGTTTTGCCACCCATTGGTGGGTCGGCTCTGTCAGAAGGTTGTCCGCCTTCTGTGCAGGTGTGAAAATCTTGTAAATATCCTGTAAATAGCTTGTAGATACCTGTAGAAAGTCTGTGAATACTTTGTAGATAGTCTGTGCATATGTAAATGGTTTGTAGATAGTCCGTAAATGTTTTGTAAAATAGTCTGTAGATAGCTGTGTAGTCCCGTCTTAGCTTCATCTAGTTTTTGTCTGCGGGAGTCGTCCGCATGTATATTCATGTATATATGTATATTTCTGTAAATAACCCATGTATATATCCTTCTATCCCATGTATATACCTTTCGGCTCCTCTGTATATCCTTCTGGGTGGCTTGACGAGCTGGTCGAGTCACCTGGGCTGTCAGTTTTTCGCTTCAAACTTGCTTCGAGGCAGAAAACCACCTGTTTAAAACTTGGCTCATGGCTGGTTTCAAACAGGCAGTTTTCTCTCTCCTCCATCAAGACTGTCAAAACCTCATTTATTTCCC
>MU220605.1:10123-26319 GCA_018584345.1 Thuja plicata | reverse complement strand
GAGAAAAACGCAGTGAGAAAAATGTTGGAGATATTGCCGAGAGTACCAGCTCGACCGTCGCCACACAGCCCTCACGAAAAATGACAGAGAAAAACGCAGTGAGAAAAACGCAGATATTGCCGAGATGTAAAATGGGGTTTCAAACCCAAACCTTGGAGTTGCCCGGACCCGACGGGATTCACCAATTTTGTATATTTTCCACACATAACCGTGGATTTCAAATTCATTCCACCTCCTGAGGTGGAATTGCGAAATCCACGGTTTTGGCAAAATGGGGTCTTTGGAATCCACATTCCATTCTACTATATTGCATCCAAACAGAGAATTGCACCCCATAACCGGGTTATGGGCGGCATAACCCGGTTATGGGGTGCAACCAAACGGGCCCTTAGAGGGTGGACTTTCATTATTAGTTCCTACCTATGGCAAGATACTATTGAATCCATTAGATGGACTTTTCTTTTTTATGAGATTAATCAGAATTGAGAATTTTTCAAGACTAATGGCTTCTTATATAGTTTAATAATTTTGACATATTTAATTTTTTTTTATAAAATACTATTTATTAATGATTCTATTGGCTGACACTAATAAAGGTAAGGAAAAATATAATATTCTTAAACTTTAATTACAAAAATTCTCTATGACTGTCAGCTACAATATGTATTTCTTTAAACTTTGTGTTTGGAGCACTATAAGTGCTTGGGCATCGTGAGGGTTTCCTGTTGCAAATTCTGAGCAGTGTAAAAAATCTTTTAGCATATCTTCGCTTTGCGTTTGCTCTTCAATTTTATGTTCAACTTCACGGGTTCTCCATGTGAGGTAAAGAAGCTTTTGTTTACTTTTTAAACGGTCTTCTTTTTGGGCGAGACTGGATAATACCCTACCTAAGGGGCTTCAGACTAGATAATACCCTGCCAAAGGGGCTTCAGCCTGGACTGTCTGCTTCGCAAATATGCACCTCATCCAAGAACCATTTCATTCCATTATTTTCAAAACCTAGTCCAAAAGCATTTTTAATAGCAAAAAGGCCCAAAAAACCCAAAAAAACGCACAGACCTCGTAAAATTTTTCCAAGCTACAGATGCACTCACTATACACCTCACCTTGAAAACTTGTTTTTCCCTTGGAAAAAATTTGCCTGTATTTTTTTGTCATTGTTAATAGGTTTCAGTTTGATTTTTTTCGTTGAGATTGACACAGCTTGTGCATATATTTTATTTTAAATTTAGGTTTTTATTCTTACTGCACAACCCAATGCCGGATGGACTATGATTTCGACATTCTTTTGGTGTTGTCAGCGTTGTGTTGGTGGGGCAAAGAGTAGGAACTCTGAAAGGGCTTTGACCGGTGAGGATTTTAATAAATCCGTCCTTAGGAATGGTGAGACTTTGTTGTTTATCGTCCTTTGCCCATTTTTGTTTTCAATTTTTTGGGCATAGGAGCATTTTTGTTTTCAGTTATTTGGGCATGGGAGCATTTTCGGAAGGTACAGAATGAGGATAAAGAAACATTTAACTGCATTTAGTATCAAGGTATACTTAACGTATATTTCCCAACTAACTAATATTTCACAAATTTTTTAGAGATCATATTAGTTTATTAAAAAAATTCCCAAAAAGAAATTCGCTGATTCTATTTTCAAGCATATAAATATTGAAAATTTTGGTTTTTATTTAGCAGCAGCCTATGATACGTATATTTATTATATATTAAGCTTGGAAGATTCTTCAACAATTTAATACTTGTAGTACAGATTTCAGTTCCTCAAAAGTTTCTCTCCTTGTTATCTATGTTATTAGGGGCTGTATAGACAATTTTGATGGCTTCTGTAGAGGAAACAATTGTGCCTTGTGAACGAAACTGCTCCTCTATACAATGGAATTCCAGTTTAATGATTGCATTGGTTTTTGTTCTAATTCAGGCATTCTCTATGTTAAACCAACACCTTTTGCCTGTTCATTATCTGAATATCCAGAAGGAACAATACTTAATTTTCTTATAAAATTTGACAGCTATCTGTGTAGGGTTACAATAAAAGTATGTGAAGGAATCAACTTTGTTCAGCCTGGAAAAGCAAAGATAATTCACCAATATACGTCTCCAATCTTGTCCATTTTGCTTCAGCATCCCTAGAAAATAAATCTATAAATTAGGAATGGTTTTCTTTATATACTGTGAGTTTTAAGGTGACATGAATGTACATAAGTTATTGTGTTTGATTTATTGAAATTTTAGGGCTCAATGATCCCTGTTTCATTCCTGTTCATGGATGTATTATATAATCTCTAAATGTTATATGAATGTGGGATTTATAAATGAGAAGAGGCTTAGTTCAAGTTGAGGCAGTATGAAGTTGGCCCCAAAATTTGATTGGACAATTTGTTGTGATTGAATCAGACATATCTAACATTCAAACTATTAAGACTCGTGGATTTCATACTGAGGAAATACATTTTACTTTTGAATTTTCAAACTTAGTGCAGCCAAAAAAATTCAAACCTTGATTGATTAGAATACATATCTAAACTCTTAAATCGTCGGCTTATATTCTGGAAAAATAACGCCAAACCATTGTAATATGTCTATTGCAGGTGTTAGACAAACAAATTTTTGGACAAACAAAATTTTGGCATTCAACTTGCTTATATAAAAATGTACATCTCTTTCTCAATAAAGTTTGTTCCATTACCTTCTCTTTCATTTTTGTTGCCTTCATAAAAAATTTAGAAATCAATTTGTTGCCTTCATTCTACTCTTGTAAGTCATCACTCTCTTCAATCTAATAAAACTATGAAGGCTGGAGTTGGTCACTCAGCTGCTCCTATTTTCATAGGACTAACTCTTAAACACAATAATAAAATCTAAATAGATTGCGAAAATGTTTACAATAAGAAATCTGAACAAAAGGATCTTACACTGACAGAACCATATGATGTATGTTGATGGATAAAAGAGTTGATACAAGCTGATGTCGGGAGAAGATCTTCACCTGGGCATTATTGGCTTTGATTTTATCTGAGTATTTGTCACCTTCCTTTACCCCATGTGGAGGTAGAAGCTTATAAATGAATCTACACCCAAAATATTCAGATGAGCCCTCTGGTGAACATCATAGATATAAAGCAGAAAACAAATACAGGAATGAACTATGCCTTTTTGGAAGTAAAAAAACTAAAATAATAAGCAATTAGGCATTTAAAAATGATAAAAAATAACCATTCATGCACAAGCAATGCTCAGTCAAACAAAGAAAAGAACTGACATTACTGATGCATTAGACACGGGAAAATAGAAAACATAGAAACTTGAAAGATTTGGTTGAGGAACATAACAACATATAGAAATTCTCGTATCAATTATTTTGGAGTATGAAAAATTTGAACACTTCTCATGTATTTTATAAACATGCCATTATTTTGCAGTCAGTGTGCATGGCAGACAGACTGGTACTCATTTTTCCAAATTTGACCCAAATCTAGACTTATCCATTGTAATATAGGACTTACTAGTAAACTCTCCGTGAACCAAGAATTCAGAGCATTGGATCATCGACAACTCAACAAAGGAGAATCAATACTAGAATTTGACCTCATGCATTACTGGTATAGCGACTCTACAATCAAGGAGCTCTTTGTGAGCCAAGCGTGCAATTGACCAACAAGGTGATTTTGACAAGTAATCAATAATACTGGTGAACTAATTATGCAGATGAACTACTTGCCAAAGTATTCTAACAAAACAGGGTAGTAAAATTGATGAATTTGTTCTTTACCCCGACAACGGATATAAAATCTTCATAAGCAAATAATTCATGACATCAAACCCATCTTTAGATTAATAATGGTCGTCCAACCATTTTCAACTATGAAAGTGAGGATTCATTGCAAACAAGTGGGAATCAATCCAGACTGTCTTTTCACCATATGCATGAAACATAATAGTAAAGGAAAAGCCAAAGCCCTGAGCTTAAACAAGCAATGAACGACCTAAAATGAAAATGGACATACCTTAGGAGAATGATGTGCAGGAAAATGGGGAGTAATGTAGGCCAAAAAACATTCAAAATTCGAAGAAGATGAAGCTCTCACACTACCCATTTTGTTCATTGCAGCGTTTTTCTCACTTTGTCCTCGATCACTTATATAAATCCCACAACTAGGCGAATAAAAAACCCACAACTTCCCGTAAATTTACTCCAAACCCATAGACACTTTATTCAAATGAAACCCAAATGCTTACAAAATAATCATAGTACATCAATTTTACAAATGAAGACTTGTTGCTTCTTTGCATGTCGTGTATTAAGGCATGGCAAATCAAACATTAAACTCATTAAATGCTCCATCAATGGTTTTCCAAAAAGCAACGCAACCTTAGCATGAAATGACAAATGTTGTGTTGTTACAACACTTTCAAGCTATAGCATAGCCAACGCAAAGGCATGCTAATGATCCTTCTTAAATATTAATTACCACTTTATCAAATGCCTGAGTCACCTTAATGACTTGATTGAAAGACAACCTTTGATGATTCTATTTAAACAATGATGCACCACAGATATTACATGTTCATAATGAACACATGATTCTGAAAATGTATTGATCTTTCTCAAGACTCTGTCAAAGATGTATTCTATGAAATCAATATGTAAACTGAGTATCATAATTTTTTATCAATATAACATCTTATCAACTGAATAAAATATATATATATATATATATATCCAACTGAATACTTATACTAAACTGATGTTCATCAATGAAATTAAGGAGAAGTTTTCAAATGAAATGAATGATCCACATGACTGAAGATTACTCTAATTTCTATAAGTATGATAATCTGAGCCATATCAAAGGATCAAATGCAAATGATCCAATAATCCTATGTATATTGAATGTAGTCTGAATCAAGAATTGAATGTATACCAAAACTGAATGCACATGTTCAAATGTGAATGATGTTGATCATAAATGATGATGCAACTAAACTATGAATCCCATATTAGTGCTTTTGGCATCAAGGGCAACATGGAAAGGATCAACAAAATAAACTATGAAATTGCATTATATATCAGAAATAGTTAATCTTTTCTTGTATCTTTAGCATACACATCTTATATAGAAATCATTCAATAGTTAAAATGATATGTTAAAAAATAATAAATTTTTTAAATATGATTTAAAATATCTAGATATTACATTGATAAAAAGGTACCATAATTCAAATATTAATTATTATTTTTTCAAATCTTATTTATGATTCCTTTATCATTATAAAACAAGAGCAGGGAAGTTTCTCCAAAATGTTGGTAGAGTTGTTAAACTTTGCAAAAGAAATTTAAAATTTAAAATAATATTTAATTGTAATCATCTTTTGTTAAAATTAATACAAATTTATAATATTTTAATCTTAAATATAGTTTTTGATTAAGGAAAACAGGTTTTGATGGGTTCCTGAAACCCTACAGAATATTGGGAAGATACTAAAGCATATAAATGTTACGTAACAACCAACAAAAAGCAGATAGACCTAACAAAACAGTTCCAAACAACAAAAAGTCAGGGACGCACACCCAAAAAAGCCAAGACAAAAGAACCAGGGGTGCGAATCAGGCTATGTCTCTGAGAATCTCTGCCGCCCGTATCTCCAGCTCGATCATTCTCGCTGCAACTTCTCTAAGCTCGGCCAGCTCTTTTTCAGCATCCTGGTTTTCCATCTGCTTGGCTTCCTCTCTTGTTCCCTTCTTATTTTCTTCTTCAGGAAGTTGCACCCTATCTCTGTGCATCGACCGATCCTGTTTGTTTCCTCTTTGTTCTTGAAACTTGTCAATGATTACCTTGATGTTATCATTTGAGGCTTTAAGTATGTTATAACTTTGCTCAGCAATTTTAACCATTGAGGCTTCAATGCCTTCGACCCTATGCTTCAGCTCGGTCACTCTGTTGTCCAGCTCCCTGTCCTCCGCAATATTCTTGATGTTGTTGATTATGCTTTCTTTCTCCATCCTTTCCATCCTTTTTTTTTCAGCTCATAGATTTCATAGTAGGTCCATTTCGTTGATCTATAGCTGTCAATGGCACTATTTTTTGCATTGTTCAGCACATCCATTTGGGGGTCTTCCCTCGCATTGTCGCTAAAAATTACCAAAGCGGGATCAATAAGCTCTTCCATCTGAATCCTGCCCTCCTTGTTCTCCTTAACCAATGTCCTGACCATTTCACGCTTTATTCCCATTTTTGCAGAGACCAAGTCAAAGTTTCTCCAGACAACCTTTTTGTTTTTTCCTGTAATACTGCAGGTGTAATGGTCTTCTCCATACTCTGCAAAACCCTGGCTGTTGACATCCTCTTCATTCTCCTTCCCCTGACTCTCCTCTTCCTCAGCTCTCTCCTCTTGTGTTTTTTCCTAGCTAGCCTGCTTCTCCTCCTGGGTTTCCACCTTTATCTAATTCCCTCTTTTAAATCTCGTAGTCCTCTTCCCCGAGCTTTCCTCCTCATTCTGAGGCGGCATTTTTATTGTGATCTTCCTCTTTTTATCCTTCTTCCCCTTTTTCGCACCCTGTTTCATTTTTCTATCTTCTCCCGAACTCTCATTCCCCATTTCCATGCCTTCCTCATTTTCATTGTACTCCCTATCTTATGATATCTCTATGTGATGTTTTATAGTCTCCACTTTGACTCTTTTCTTCCCTTTTTTTGTCTGAAGAGGTTCTTCCTCCTCAGTCTCCAAGTGCATGTCTCTGCTGTCCTCTGTGTTAGAGGGGACGTAATCCTCCCCCGAACCCTCCTCAGAGTTACCTTCCTCAATTCCTTTGATTTCCTTTCCCAAAGTGCGGGCTTTGAAGTATTCATAAATTAACAGTAATAAACCCTCATGGAAATCCGGGTTGCTAATGTGTTTATCCTTATAGTCATTTATATTTTCGTTTATGGTTGAGTAAAGGAAGAAAGGGATGGAAACCTTTGCCGCATACTTGAAATGGTTGAGAAGAACAAAATGGTGAGTGTTGATGCGGTCGAATCTCATATCCAGTGAGATGTATTTGATAATTGCCCTCAACACAAAATGCCATAGAGGTTTGATTGAGCTCGGGTGGTAAAAGGTGCCCTTCTTTACTAGAGCACGCTTTTCAGCTTCATTTTTAACAAAATCCGTCAAAGCTTGGCTGGAAATCTTCTTGTCCCTATAAAATTTCTTCCCTATGATGGGAATGCCAGTCACCGCCGAAATGATTTCCTCAGTCACCATGAATGTAACCCCATCAATTTTCACCATCCCTTCTTTCCATCTATTGACCATCATCTTTGTTACAGAGGGCTTCCACCCATGAAGGCGTTCAATATAAGTGGTCGCTTCACCCTTTTTCAAGATCTCCCAGACCTTTGATCTTCGGTGCCATTTTTCTGTTTCTCTCTCCGGCTCTCTCCTGTGCCTTTCTCCCACCATTTCTGCAAAATCCCTATTTCCTCTGTTTCTGGTGAACTTCTCACTTCAAGCCCTCTGTTTCGTAATGAAATTGATTTGGAGTTTCGAGAGACTTATTTTTGCCTCGTAAATGCTATAATTGATTATATGCCTCCAAGTGTGCTGACAGGGCCTTAAACTGATTTTCCCATCACATCTCACGTACTTGCACATCATACAGGGATTCTTTCTCCTTTTGTCATAACTCTTCATAATTAGCCTTTAATAACTCTGAGTCTTCCTAGAACCCAATCACTTTCATTGATGTTAACAATTTCCGGTGGCAAATTATTCCCATCATTCCATTTCTTCACTTCTTCATTCTTGACTCCCATATTTGCCAGCCTGTCTACCACCTGGTTGGCTTTTAGGTAGTCGTGTGCCACATAGATTTGATCAAAAGAATTTAGGATTTGTCTGCATTCCCTTATTATATTCTCAATGGTCCACGAAGGCCCAGTCTTTGCATTTAGGCAGTCTATAATATTTTTAGAATCCTCTTCTACCCATAAGTTCTTGATTCCCATTTCCTGGGCGAGCTTAACAGTGTGATGTGCCGCACTTGCCTCAGCATAGTGGTTGGTTTGTGAACCCAGGGGGGCTGAAATAGTAGCAATGCCTTTGCCATGTGAGTTCCTTATGATTCCTCCCATCCCTGCCATCCCAGGGTTACCCTTTGCTGCCCTGTCGAAGTTAGCTTTGAACCACCCTTCTAGTGGTAAAGCCCATCTACAACCCAGCCTATTATTGGTGTTATTGGGCCCATTACTGTGAATACCTTTGCAAATGATGTAATTTTCCAAAAGTGCGTTTGCAATTTTATGGGCTACAACCTTAGACGAGGTGACCTTTTCCCTAAAGATGCTGTGGTTTTGCTCCTTCCACAACCCCCAGCAGATGTGTGGCATAGCCCAAGACCAAAGATGATGACCACTCCCCCCTAATTCCATTGGTCAAAGAGCTCAGAAGTAGTATTAGGAAAACACCAGGATGTCTCAAAAAATGACAGGAAATGATGCCATATCTTCCTGGTGAAATCACAGTGGATAAATAAGTGGTCCACATTTTCACATTGAATCTTACAGAGGATGCATCTATTAGGAATGAAATTCCCCCATTTTATAAGGTTATCCACAGTCAATATACGATTTTGGAGCAAAGTCTAGAAAAAGATGTTAACCATAGGGATGAGACCAGGAAACCAGGCTTTGGCCCAAATCGGGATAGAATTAACAAGATGCATAGTATCATATCCTGAAGCCACTGTATAGTTGCCATCAGAAGATTCCCCCCAAACCAAAACATCTTCATTGAGAGAGAGGGGTGTGTGGCCCAGATAGACCATAAGAGGTTTAAGGTCTTGGGACACCTCAGTTAGATTGACCCACCCATTGTTAGTTCTGTAGTCATTGACTCTGCTGCCGAATATTTCAATGCAATATTCAGCCCATCTGTTGTATGGTTCCAAATTTCATAAAGGCCCCTGTTTGAGCCAATCATCATGCCAGAAGTTAACATCCTTACCATTACCAACTTTCCATCTTGCTTTTGCAGTCACAATATCTTTAGTCCTCAGAATGCCATTCCATATGTGAGATCCCTTCGGGTCCATATCTCTGCTAATGAATTGTTTGAAGGTTAAGTTAGCTGCGTGTTTATCCTTCATAATGTCCCTCCATTCCCCTGTAGAGTTGAAGATTCTCCAAATCTGTTTAGCTTGCAAAGCTTTGTTGAACCGCTTCAGCTTCTTGATACCCAGGCCTCCATGTTTTTTTGGCTTGCATATAGTGTCCCAAGCCACAAGAGGGTATTTCTTGTTTCCATCTTTGTCAGCCCATAAGAACTTTCTCTGGATGGCTTCCAGTGAGTCCACCACCTTAGCAGGGATAGAGAAGAGACTCAGTGCATAAGTAGGAAGGTTTTGAAGAGTATATTGAATCAGTGTAACTTTCCCAGCCTGACTCAGGGTGATACCCTTCCAGCCCGCCAATTTCCTGTTGAATCTATCAATAAGGCCTCCCCAGAAGGCCTAAATAAGAGGCTGGAAAGGAGCCAATTCCACAGCCCAAAATACCAGCCATTCTCCTCTTTCTGTCCATGGGAGTGTTGATGAACAACACCGAGCTCTTGTTCCAGTTAATAAACTGACCCATAGCATTGGAATAAGAATTAAGAATAATCTTGACATTTCTAGCTTCCTTCACCTAAGAATCACCACCCAGAATGGTATCGTCTACAAATTGTTGATGGGTAAAGGTGAAGGGGCCTGAAGAGGGTTGAAGCCCACAGATTAGCCCCCTTCCCCTATGATCATGAATGAGCCTTCCCAAGCATTCAACTAAAATGATGAAGAGGATAGGGGAGAGGGGGTCCCCTTGCCGAAGGCCCCGAGATGATTTGAAGAAGTCTGAGGTAGAGCCGTTAACCAGAACTGCAAAAGAAGGGGTGGAAACCAACTGAGAAATAATCTTTAAGACCTTGTCACCAAAATCCCCCATGATGTTACTCAGGAAGGACCAGTCGACCTTGTCATAAGCCTTGGAGAGGTCCATTTTAAGCAGAAAACCTTCCCGATTTCCCTCTTCCAACGAATGAATCACCTCATGCACTTCCATGATTGAGTCCAAAATTTGTCTTCCAAGGACAAAGCTTGATTGTTGGAGGGAAATAAGAACTGGGAGGATTTTAAGTAGTCTGAGGGTCAGGACTTTAGAGATAATCTTATAAAAAGAGTTACACAGACTAATGGGCCTGAAACAATCAAAAGAATCCGCAACTGGAATTTTCGGGATGAGGACAAGAAAAGTGGCATTGATCTCTTTAAGAAGGCTCTTGGCTCCAAAAAATTCCTGGACCACTTTAACAATGTCATCTTTGATAACCTCCCAATACAGCTGGAAGAAGAAAGAGGGGAAGCCATCCGGACCCGGAGCTTTTTCTGTGGGTAAAGAAAGAATAGCTTTATGAATTTCAGCCTGATCCGAGATCGCCGACATGATCTTGTTCTGGTTTTCCGAGACCACCTTGGGAAGAGATTGAAGAATAACCTCCTAGTCATCCTCGCTTAGGTTTTTCTCTTTAGAAAGGATTTGAGTGAAGTACCGGATGGCCTCATTTGCAATCTCCTTGTCTTCCTCCAAAGTAAGATCCCCTTTTTTAATGGCCCTGATTCTATTAGCCATCTTGTGTTTCATAGTGGATAGGTGAAAAAATTGAGAGTTTTTGTCCCCCTCTTTCAACCACACTGATCTTGACCTTTGCCTCCAGAACATCTCCTCTTTACTTACAATGTTGTGAAGATTAGCCAAAATGGCTTTTTCAGCATTGATTCTATCATCATCATAACCATGGTTTTGGATCTCTTCTTGAATCTCTGCAAGATCTGACTTAATCCTGTCTTTTGTCTGAAAAATATTTCCAAAGTCTCTTTTGTTCCATTTTCTAATCTCCATTTTAATGTTCTTAATCTTCTTAGCCACCCTGTACATCGTCGTCCCGTCCACATCAATACCCCACCACTCCTTAATCTTACTGAGGAGGTTGGGGTGGGTTGTCCACATCCTCTCAAATATGAAGGGGAAGGTCTTTTTCCTATTGTGATTAGCTAAATTGAAAGAAATCGGAGAGTGGCCCGAACTGAATCTTGCCAAGGAAGAAAGGTGGCAATGATACTGTTGCATCCAATCCAAAGAAATGAGGGCTCTGTCCAGGCGAACCTGAATGCACTCTGATCCCGTTCTTCTATTTGACCAAGTGAAGTTGCCCCCACCTAAATCCACATCAACAAGAGCCAGATCATTGATCAAACTAGCAAGGTGCTGCCTGCTCTCCAGGTCAGGTGGCAAACCTCCAAATTTCTCAGAAACCAGAAGAGGAGTATTGAAATCCCCCATGATGATGGCCTTTCATTCCTTAACTTTGGCAAAAAGGGTTTGTATCTGGTCCCAGAAGGCAAGCCTACAATTCTTTGTGTTTGGCGCATAAATGTTCATTATAGCCCAGCCCTCCTAATCTATTGGGTTATTGAAATGCATAAGTAACATGTTGCCCTCATTCCAACTGATTTGAGCATTGAGGTAGTCCTTCCAAAGCACCAGAAGGCCTCCAGAGGCTCCATCTGAGTCTGTTGCAGCTGTCCTTAGACCTTTTCCAAAGGAGATGCCAGCAACTTTGTCCTTTTTCATTTTTGTCTCTTGAATCAAAAAAATGTCTGGTCTATGGTCTCTAATCATATTTCTAATTATTTATTGTTTGTGGACTCCATTTAGCCCACGGATGTTCCAAGATATGACCTTCATGATTTCTTAAGAGACTCCTGGATGGTCCGCTGGTAACCATCTGCGATATTTCTTTTTGCTTCTTCCTTTCTGATTTGATTTATACTCTTCCTGCCAGGTCTGTTAGACTTGCTTCCTGTGTCTGCTTTAGCCCTACTTCTTGTTGCTGCAGGAGAGGCCGGAGATGGATCCCTGCTATTTTTCTTTTTCACTGTTATCCATCCTCCCACATTGTCATTGGATGCATCTTTGTAGCTATCAAAAAGGGCTTCCATTCTTCAGATTTGTCCCAGAGTAGAGGAAGAAACCATTTCCAAAAAATTACTAATCTTTCTTGGTGAAAATTTATCGCTTCTGCAGACATTTGATTCTTGGGAGAGGGATGGGCCATGTCCCTTCCCATGCTGCCCTTCTTCCTATGATTCTGGGACAAGAGAGAGGTCAAAGCTGGCCTCAACAGTAATTTCTCCCTCTTCTGTGTTCTCCCTACCTCCCTTGTCACCTATCCCCTTTTCATCCCCTGGATGTGTTGGGCTCACTAAAACTCCTTCGCACTCCCTGCCTTTTTCTGGATGGGCAAGTGGTTCCCCCTCCGTTGGTATGGGCTCTTCAGAAGCCAGTTGCTCTGACTGCCAAACCCGACTATCAGAAGTCAGTTCCCCTTGAGGGTTTTTCTTTATAGGCAAAACTTCACTTGGGAGTTTCTCTTTCCAGACCTTTTTGGTGTGAAAGAGGTCCTTGTTCGAAGGTTGTTGATCCGGCCTTTTTTCAAGTTTGATTTGCTCCTTTCAAGCTTTTTCCTTTGCGTTGACAAGTGGGCATCGATTGGCTTTGTGTCCAACTTTCTTACAATGGAAACAGGCAGAAGGGATGCTCTCGTACTTAATCAGTTGCACCCGTTTTCCCAATCTGGATTGGAAAGCAATATTTTCTGGCATATCTTGACCTACGTCAACCCCAATGCAAATCCTCGCATATGTGAGTCGCTTCTTTGTTGTTGTTACTGGATCAATAGATAGCAGCTCCCCGAAGGATCTGGCAATACCCTCAAACACATCCTCATGCCAATATTCCAATGGCAGTTTAGGAAGTCGCGCCCAGACTGGAGCTTGGGTCAGGAAATCATTGTTGAGATCCAGGTTAGAGGTCCATTTTTGCAGTATTAGGGTGGATCTACCCACTGACCAATTCCCGGCACATAGGATTTTGGACAGATCTTCTTGACAAGAGAACTCAAAAAACATGAAACCTTTTGCCATAGCCGAAACCACCACTTAACCTTTTAGATCCCATTTGTTTTTAACAAAGGTTCTGACTATATCAATATTGGGTCTGGATCCTATGAACTTGCCCACCAGAGTAGTAGCCATACTCAAAATATTATGATCAATAAGCTCAGAAGGCAGTTCTAAAGCATAGATCCCCATTTCTTTGTTTGAGACGTTCTTTATAGTTGGGAAGGGAGACTTACCAGAAGGTTTGACCCCAAAAAGGTTTGTCCATCGCCCCAGTGGGGCCCTTGTAGCACCTGAATCACTCGTTTCTGGGGTAGAGCCTTTTGTTTCTCCTGGATCCGGCTACAGTATTCGTGGGACCCCTTCATCTGTCAAGTCCTCAGTACCCTGACCCTGGCCTATGCCCTGATCGCTCTGTCCCAAGCCAGAAAGTTTCCCGCCCAGTGCCAATTTCAAATTTGTGCCTCCAGCTATTTTAATCTTAAAAATATTTTTAATTAATTGTATTTTCAGAATTGAATTTTTTTTTATCAATAAATGTTTGTGTTGTTTTAATCTAAAAAAATATTCTAAATTGTGTGAATCCATGGATTTGAAATTTTTTTAGTCATTAACTTTTCTATATATTTGAAAATGCATTAAATCAAATAAAAAATTTATTAACATATATTCAATATTTTTATAATTATTAATGAAAATAAAAATATTTTATTATATTTAAATAAATATATATGAACTAATGATGTTGAATACTTTTTTATAATTTTAAATATTAAATAAAGTAATTTATTAAAATTTTTATTATAAAATAAGTTTTAAAAATGTGAAAAGTAATTTGAATTGTTAATAAGTAGAAGCAAACATTTAATATTTTTAAGTGGAAAAATAATTTTATTATGTGAACACTTTTTAAATAATAATATTATTTTTTGCTAAAATTAAATAATAATTAAAATTTTAGATAAAATTAACATCAAAAGTTAAAATTCGATATCAAATTTTTATTTTAAATTTTAAAAATTTATTAATATATCAATAATCATTAGATAAATTTAAAAAATAACCCATTTGGGTACTAGAATACCATATCCTGGATATGGTCAATTCAGGGAGATGCTGCATATTCAGGAAGATGCTTATCATCAAAATGAAATCCGGAATATGGACTGACTCATTTGGCTCACCCAAAAGATGAATGAGAAGATGCATAAGGAATTTTAATTCTATATTTTTTAATTTCTCTGAATATGGTGTGTATATATGTGTGTATATATACACACATGCACACATGTGTATATATACATACATACATGTGTGTATATACACATGTATATATACATACATACATGTGTGTATATACACATGTATATATACATGTGTATATATATACACACATGTGTATATGTGTATACATGTGTGTATATACACATACACACACATACACACATTTGTGTACATATACACACATACACACATGTGTGTATACACACATGTGTGTATATACACATGTGTGTATATACACATGTGTGTATATACACATACAAGTGTGTATCTATGTATACACATATACACACATGTGTATATATACACACATACACAGATGTGTGTATACACATATATACACATTTATGTATATACACACACATATACACACATGTGTATATATACACACATACATGTGTGTATATATACACACATACACACACCATACATAGACACATACAAGTTTGTATCCATGTATACACATATACACACATGTGCATATATATACACACATACACACATTTGTGTATATATTCACACATGTGTATATACACACACACCATACATGTGTATATATAGACATATACACATGTGTGTATATACATACATATACACACACCATACATGTGTGTATATATACACACATACATGTATGTATATATACACATGTGTATATACACACATGCGTATATACACACATGTGTACACACACACACATACACACACACACACACACATAGTCACGGATCCCACGAAATATTAAATTTGCTTTTGTAAAAATTGGAATTGGAATTTGAAATTCCAATTCCACCTATTTAGGTGGAAGATGATATTCCCATTTTGGGGGCAAAATGAGAATTTCAGAATTCCAATTCCATTGTTTTCCAAGGACCCAAACATGGAATTTGGCATTATCCAGAGTTAGATAATTCCGGTCCAATTCCGATCCAATTCCTGCTGCATAGAATAATTATATGAAAATATTTAAATTCAAGAATATACAATGATTGAAAATCTAAATTAAATGTTTTAAAATATTTAATTTTAATAAAAAACAAAAGAATAATAATATATTTTAAAACTTACTTATTACGCCGTAGGCGTTTCCTTTGAAAGGCCTCGGGCAGAATTTACCGATCAACGGTTGCAGTTGCAGGAGAGGCAAATGACTGCCATTGAGGCAATGCTTGCCGTTGGCTAAAAAATAAGGAAAAGCGGTGCCCATGATATTTTGTCTTTGGCCACGTCATTGATCATAAGATTGTTCTGGGACCGTCTCTGCTGTAGTGGTCTTTGGCCACGTCATTTTTGATGATCATTGGATTGTTCTGGAATCGTCAGTGCTTTAGTGCAGTCCTTCCGAACCTCACTTTCTGGATGCTAGCGAGGTCTTCGTTTAATGGGGCATTAATATCTGCATTGAATGGTATTAATGCATTCACCCACATTAGCCTGTGATTGTAGATGTCGTGTAACTATATCTCAGTCCATTGCCACCTCTGCTGTCGCTAGTGTTGTTCTATAAATACTACGAAACTCTTAAATATTTTGCACAGGAACTCAGAGCGCACAAAATAGGAAACTTGAAACTCTTAAATATTTTGCACTGGAACTCGGAGCGCACAAAACAGGAAACTTGAAAGGAAGCTTTGAAAGCAGGAAAGTTGAAAGGAACCTTTGAAAGCAGGAAAGTTGAAAGGCAGCATAGTGCATACAATAGTTGGCGTTTGAAAAATCTAAGGTATTTTTAACAACTCAGTTAAGAAGCATTGTAATAAACAGCTTTCATTGATTTCGTGTATGAACATGTGGGCTCAACTAGCAATCTTTCAGAAGTCAAGAGAAAATCAAACTAATAGTGAATTAGACTGTAATGGAAAGTCTAATTCTAAATTCCAATTGATGATATAAGCAAATAGTAATGAATATGAATGACAACTTGTGACCTCAATAA
>MU220603.1:152219-188307 GCA_018584345.1 Thuja plicata | reverse complement strand
TTCTCAATTGCGTAATGATGCTTAATTGTGGTTAGAGAAAATGAGAGGAGAAGGCTCCCTTTTATATGAAACTAGGGCACAATCTTCTAAGGAGGCCTACATAGGATAATTAAATCATCATTTAAGAATTTACCACTAGGAGAGGACCTATATTAAATATAATTTAGGAATCAACCGATTCAGAACCCAAAACAGCCGACCCGGAAGCGGGAATAGACTTTTTGTGAAGACCGACATCCCAGAAACCAAAAGTTCCTAAGATTTGGACCCTGGGACAGGGTTGACCTAGTCAACCTTGTCCTAGGTCAGTGTCAAGGAGGTTGACCCTATCCTAGGTCAGGGTCAAGGAGGTTGACCCTATCCTAGGAGGTCGACCCTGTCCCTAATTCCCAGAAACACAAGTCTGTATCCTAGAATGCAGAAATCAGGTCAAAAAATGGTGGACAGAAAGGCAGAACAGGGGGGAAGCCATGTCAAGATCAAGAACCCAGTCAAGGCACTTTTCATGACCCCAAACCACTTACTCAGAAGGCTAAACAAGTCTAAAATGGAAGTGCTTCCATTTTACGACTATACATCTACTTCTCATTAGCTTAATATTTTAATAGTTGATTCGTATTATTTGAAGACTTACTAGTTGATTCCCACTCACATTAGTATGAAATCTTCAACTCTATGCACTTATACTATTAGTTGTGTAGTGTCAAAATTGTTTTCCTATAATGATTATGATTTAACCAGGTTGTGATGATTATAATATTTTGTCTTTGTCATTCTAATCTACCATTTATAGATGATAAAGTATCCAATAGTCAAATGACCAAGTTCTAACTATTAAGAGAGTTTTTTTATGATTCTAGGTTTTTTTCTTGTTATCATTTAATTAAAGTTAACTCCTAAGATGTATATTTTAGCTGAAATGAGAAGATGGATTCATTTCCTTGAAGGAAAGCTCTAGCTAAGCCCTTAGATTTTCCATACATCAAATATAGCTCCCATTTTGATGAACCTATAGGTGTTGAAGTAGTGATATTACCCATTGTGGGATAGCCATTTCAAAGAGAGGTGTGTGTTAATGTGTGAGATCATGATACTAAATTCTTCCACATGTCAACAAAAATGAATAGAATTTTCAATCATGTGAGGGAGGTCGAGTTGGAAGATGACAAGGTTTCTAGTTGTTACGAAGTACTGAAAAAAGGGGAAATTAGATATATCAAATTTCTCCTAACCCTTGATGGAGCACATGAGGTCATTGATTTTAAAGGCATTCTTGAAGAGGATTTAAAAAGAAAATGAAAACAATAGATAAACAAGAGAATAAAATGAAACCACAAAAATAGAGAACACAATAATTTATTGTGGTTCGACAATTTGCCTACGTCTATAGTTGAAGAGAAGGGGAATCCTTTTATTATTCTCTTTAGTGTAGTTCTGAGCATACAAAATTACAAATACAATAAACAACAACAAGTTGTTGGATAATTAAATACACACAAATAACTTCCAAGATGGAACGTCAACAACCACCATTGGAGGGAAAACGGTTAGGATTTAGCTATCAATAATTATAGATTTCATAACTCAGAATAGATAACAATACATTGCTCAAGAGCCCCATTTCTTCTTCCAAAAATGTTGTAATTTCTTGGTCAATGATATGTGGCTGTCGTGGAGGACTTTAGGGAAAAGTAAAAGTTTGTTAGGGATATCAATAAGACCATATTTCTCTCATTCTGTTGAAGGAACAAATTCCATTCTTTGTAGATTAACACCCATTCTCTCCTTGTAACTAAATTTATAAAATTATTCCCATATTCCTCTCAATCTGGTGATACAACACTTTTGAGAAAGGCGACGATAAGGGAGGATGATAGAATCAAAGAAATATCAATCTACTATATTAAATTCTTTGGTCAAAGCTTGAGTATTGAGAAGTTCATTCAATCTTTTCCTTTAATTGTGAATTGTCCACCTAGCAATGCATTTTATTCAATTGTGAATTATCCACCAAGAAATTCCCCCTCATTAGTTGGAACAAAGTCATCATGCCTAGCGAAACAGGAGGAGTGAAACTGAAAAGAATGAAAAGATGAAATTTGGTCTTGGAGAAAATTTAAATACAACAGTTTGTTGTTGTTTGACTGTATCCGTAGGCCAGTGGAATACACAGTTTGCAAAGAAATTTTGATTTTATTGATTCAAACTATTACAAAATTTAGCCATCTCAGATCAACACCTCCCTACTTCATGGATCTCCATCTCAAGAGACATTAACTCCCCAAATACCTAAGAGTAACCATTCAACTAACTCTATCTATCACATAATAGTCTGATTGTTAGTGACAAAACACAAGAAATAGTTATCAAGTTCACAACAAAATTTGTCAACTCGACAACACAACACCCTTTTCCCATTCTAAATACTCATAAAAGGTTTAGAGACAACCTTAGAAAGATAACTTAACCTATAACCTCTACTAACCCCAACTAACTCCAATTAATCCCTATTTGGCTTATATTGCCAATATAGGAAATTTACAAGACTTTGCACTCTTAGTGCTCTTAACAATTGTAACTATAAGTCTCTAGATAAATTCTATATATATAATGCTGAGCATTATAGCTAAGAATTATTTCAGTATTAATCATAAAGGTTTAAATAAATGCAAAATATACATAAATAGGCAACTAGTTGAAACACCGACTTTCTACTTTCAATGCTTTAGAATCCTACTTAACAAATAACTAATGGAATTTGAATTATAAGTATAAGAGTAACTTCCATGAAATGCAGTTAATTGGCCTCGGTGGTTGACAATTTTGCATTGTTAAAATTCAACCTCCAATAAAGCATTATTTTTACATATAAATATAGGAAGAAAGTAAAGAAATTACCACTTCTAGATATAAAACTTAGCATTATATCCAAGTATGACTATTTTGGATATTTCAGAATAGATGATCTAGTATTTTGCATCCAAGTTGTAATAAACTTCAGAACATATTTGAGTCCCTCATATTCTAGTTCTCTATCATCATTATTCTCCATGTATGTTTCTTGTTCTTTGATATCTTTAGAAAATTGTCCATTCTTATACACATAGACTTCCTGTAAATAAATGAATAAATCTTTAAAAATGATGACAAAAACCACATATGTTCCATTTATTAATGGGAATAAAATGGGCACTATAGCTTCAACACTCTAATAGAAAGTTAATATTATGACTCTTTAGAAAATTAGCACATTAAGACCTTAACTAATTATATTCATCTCTATAGTTACTCTTACCTATTGCTTGTATTTATGATCACCATCTTTAGGTTACTCTTAACCAATAGATTATTTTCAACTCTTCAAGGCTCTATAGACCCTAGTGCACTCCATGGCTCCTACCTTTGACCTTGGTGTTCCTGCACCAACTAGTCATGACCTTTTTTGTGGGTCAAATATTGGGATGGAGGAATCCCTTCTCCTAGTGGACTATAATACCCAACACCTTTGTCTATGTAGTTTGAGTCCAATTTATAAATTATAATAGTCAATTTTGCTAGTAGCAAGAAATTTCTCCCCAATTTTAGCATTCCCCAAAAATTAAGTTTGAAAATATGTAAGTTGCATAAAATTTGAAAGTATGCATCTATCTATGTGATTTTTCTTTTCAAGTAAGTCAATAATGAAGGAGATGGTCACTCCCTTTTGTTACCTAGAGTTTAGCATGTATTTTTGGCTATTTTTATTGTGGACATATGGCTTATTTTACTATCCTAATTTTCTAACATTATAGTCTTGATTGCAACTTTAGGGTGCACACACATTCACTCAATATGGAATCCCATAAAATGGCAATCCTACAGATGACGTAATGGTAATTACTGAAATATTGTAGGCAGTAATTGTATGGAAAATGATCATAAGAAGTTTTAGCACTCAGTTGCTAATGTTTTAATATTTTAAGAAATGTTTTGAATGGATATTTGATATCTACTTTTTGTGGACAGACTTCAGTTGCACAAAACACAGATGCAAAGCCAAATTCCTTGGGAGGTAAAGGACAAAATTCAATGAAGAGGGTAAAAGGAAGTTTGGGAAAGCTTGATATAGTTACAAGTAAAGGAGAGGGTGGAAAAGCATCACCTGCTACTGTAAATGGTGCCTTCTCACAAAGGAAGATATTCAAGGCTACTAAATTTGATAAAATTATTAAACTTTAATAATTAGTGGGAAGGTCTAGGATGCTTCTTAGATAAATCAATTTTTGTTCTAGGCAACTCCCATTTTCTTACCTTCTTATGTTTATAACTTATATGTTAGTGATCTAAATAGAACTGCCAGTTTCAGTGGGGACAGTGGCAGTGAAGGTTCAAGTGAAGGTAGTGAAGAAGGCAATTCACTAAATGTAAGAAAATTTGTCCTGTATTTCTTGTACAAAAATATATGGATGTTGATCTC
This sequence comes from Thuja plicata, assembly GCA_018584345.1. Taxonomy (NCBI): domain Eukaryota; kingdom Viridiplantae; phylum Streptophyta; class Pinopsida; order Cupressales; family Cupressaceae; genus Thuja; species Thuja plicata. The sequence continues at coordinate 183,851 of MU220603.1, read as the reverse complement.
ATTATTTTCTCTCTTTTTGGGTTACTTTTGCAAATACCCTTGTGTTGTTATGTATTATTTTACAAAGGTGTTGTATTCTTTTCTGGATATGTCTCAAGGGTTGGAGACTGGGAGGAAAAGAAGCTTTGAATCACTAACCATGAATGGTATGCTTATTTCTAATTTTTATTTAATTATTTCATTTTAGGCACTTGATGTCTTTTCATGAATACTACTTGTACTTAACAGACAGTCACAGTCTTCTAGTTTTTGGATGAACTAATTTGGTAATACCAATTGTTTTACATTTATTTGGCCAACTGCTAATGAAATTATCCCAATAAAGCACATCAAATCATGGCTCCAAAATAAGTAAAACCACAATTAATGAAAAGAAAATTACCAGTGGATACATTCATCAAACAAAGCAATCCAAACTCATTTGTCTCTTGTGATTCCATGGTAAACAAACAAGAAAACATGACTGAGAAGCATTGTCAGTTACAAAAACACACTTTAAAGATGCATGCGATATCTCCTAGTAGCATATAGTTGTTTGAAAATCACAAAATATTTAATACACTAAGAATTCCAGCATAAATTATATTCATGTTCATCATTTATAGATATGTTGTCACAGTTGGGAGGATGTTGGGTTGTCCCTTTATCCACTAGGACACTAAACTCTTTAAAACTCTAAAGTGACACTTAAAAAATATATGCGACGTCGAACCGTTGGCAATTGCCGATAGCTAGATGTCGTATGTATAGCAAATTTGTCGCACATCTGTTGTAATTGTGACACCAAGAAACTGTAATGACAACATGCAGAATTTTTTAGATGGTGCAAACTGTAATTCCTAGGTATCATAATAGTGACAAATAAAATATGTAACGACAACATGATAAACATCGCGACACCTAGACATCACTTTTTTTGTGTTAACCATCACAAATTATGAAAGACGCGTGATGAATTTTCTATACATGCGACGTCAAGCTGTCAGAAATTGTCGATAGCTCGATGTCTCATGTATAGAAAATTTGTCGCACATCTGTCGTAATTGCGACACCCACAAACTGTAATGACGACATGCTAAATTTTTTAGACGGTGCAAACTGCAACGGGTCACACAAAAAATGCGACGCCTATGTGTTTTAATAGTGAAAGCTAAAATATGTAACGACAACATGATAACCATCATAGCTAGCTCATATTACGACAGTTAGGACCATCGCAATAATGACAGATGGTATAGCCGTCATTGTTTCTGACACCAAAACTACAACACTAGTCTGTCGCTTGGCTGATGAGACAGTGTCAGAAAAGAGACACATAGCCATCGAAAAATGGTCTCAAATGTTGTAGTGACTAGAAGAAGATACAGTGGTAAGTAAAATTCTAAGAACCTTACTACCTACTTATGCTATTAGAGTATCTTCCATTCAAGAAATGAGAGTAGTAGGAAATAGCAATGTTACTCTAGATAGTTTAATTGGAAGACTCACTTCATTTGAGATGAACAACTTTGATAATAGTGTCTTACCAAACATAGGGTCTGCATTCAAATCTTCTGTGAGAATAAGTAAATTAAGTCATAAAAACACTATGAGAAAAGATAGTGATAGTGAAAGTGAAGAAGATGACCTTGATAAAATTGAAGCACTTATGGCTAGAAGAATGCAGAGAGGCAAAGGTAAATTACCACTTGTTTGTTTTAATTGCAAAGAGATTAGACACTTTGATGCAAGGTGTACTAATAGAAGAAAAGATGACAAAAGTAATGACAGATCATTTGAAAAGAAGTCTGACAGAGTTGATTACAGAAGCTACCGACAATCAGAGTGAAGAGATACTCGAGACTATAAGGACAAAGGAAAGAAGGCCAGTTACCTAGGAAAATGCAAAATTGATGATACTGACACCGAATCTGAAGAAGACATCGAGATGGTATTTGTGGCTATAAAGGATGACTCAAATGATGATGAAGAAAGGTATGTAGAAACATCTCTCATATCTAAGGTTAGAAAAAATGATGTTTGGATAATAGATAGTGGTTGCACTCACCATATGAGCAGTGATAAGCAAAATTTTGAGACTTTTGAATACTATAAAGGTGGTTCAGTAAGAATGGGTAATGACACACCTTGTCCAGTTGAAGGTAGAGGAACAATAATGTTGAATAATCATATAAAATGTGAAAATTCTTATTGGGTAAATGGATTGAATTATAATCTATTGAGTGTTTCTCAGTTGAATAATTCAGGTCACAAAGTAGCATTTGAAAATAAGAAGGAAAAGATCTTCAACAAATTAGGAAATCTGATTGGTATAGGTGAACAGACAAAAGGTAACTTATTTTATCTGAATGATACTGACTCCACTTGTTTGATTGCTACAAAAGAAGACATATGGCTATGGCACAAAAGATTGTGTCATGTGAATTTTGACAACATGATAAAGATTAGTAAAAAGAGAAATGCCAGAGGCTTAGCAACGATGACCAAGCCCGATAACATCATGTGTAAGAATTGTCAAAAAGGTAAAATGACAAAGTCTAGTTTTAAAAGAAAAACCCATACATCTGATGCAATTCTAGAATTAGTCCTTACTGATTTATGTGGACCTATGAGGACAAAGAGTTATTATGGAGATAGATATTTTATTCTCTTTGTTGATGATTAGTCTAGAATGATGAAAGTCATGTTTCTAAAAGATAAATCAGAAGCATTTAAGATGTTTAAATGGTACAAATCAATGGTTGAGAAGCAAACTGGTAAGGATTTAAAATTCTTAAGATCAGATAGAGGAGGGGAATTTATTTTAGAATTCACTAACTTTTGTAATGAGCATGGAATCAAAAGACAGGTCTATGCACCGAGAACACCACAACAGAATGGAATTGCTAAAAGAAGGAACAGATCCATAGTTGATTGTGCAAGGAAACTAATGATAGAGAAAGGCATCACCCAAATCTTCTGGAGGGAAGTTGTTAGTACTAATTTTTACACATTGAACAGAGTATAATTGAAGAAAGACACCAAAAAGACACCTTATGAGCTATGGTATGGATACACACCCAATGTGAGTTATTTCAAAAATTTTGGCAGTCAATATTATATCTTAAAAGATGATAGAAATAGAAAAATTGACTCCAAGAGTGATGAAGGAATTTTTCTAGGGTATTCTACCAGGAGCAAGGCTTATAAATGTCTAAATAAAGCCTCTAACAAAATTGTTGAAAGTGCAAATGTAAAGATAGATAAATTTGTAGAGAAGAATGAAAAGGAAAACACCAAAGAACTAAAGGACTACAATAGGTTCACTTATAATGAGGAACCTAAAGCTCTACCCAACCAACAATGTAGAGCTCTTGAGCAACAGATCATTGCACCTGAGCATCATGCTACAAATACCGATGATCAGAATATTGCTCAAAATGATGCACAACTTGATGGAGAACATAATGAAGAACAAAATGATGATCAAGCTGATAGACAAAGAGCTGTACCTATACTTGCAAGATATGTCAAAAGGAACCACCCATAGGACCAGATCATTGGAGACAAGAAGGCTGGTATGAGAACTAGAAGTAAGTCTCTAAATCCAAGATGTCTTATTTGTGATTATGAGCCCAAATCTGTCAATGTTGCACTAGATAATGATGAATGGATAAGTGCTATGAATGAAGAGATTGAATAGATAGAGAAAAATAAGACATGGAAACTTGTATCAAGACTAGATGACAAGAATGTCATTGGTACAAAATGGATATTCAGGAATAAGCTGAATGAGAATGTAGAAGTCACAATAAATAAAGCAAGACTAGTATGCAAGGGGTATGCACAAGAAAAAGGAATTGGATATGGATAAACCTTTGCACCCATTTCTAGACTAGAAGGAGTAATAATATTACTTTCTTATATTGCATATAAAGGATTCAAGGTATATCAAATGGATGTCAAGTTTGCATTCCTGAATGGAATACTTGAAGAAGAGGTATACATTGAACAACCAGAAGGGTTTGTTGATCCACACAAGAGGGACATGGTATGTAGACTTCAAAAATCCCTGTATGGATTGAAACAAGCACCCTGAGCCTGGTATGAAAGACTTCATTCCTATCTTATGAGTATTGGATTTGTAAGAACTAGTGAAAACAATAGTCTTTACTTGAAGGAAGATACTAATGCTAACATTTTGATTGCTAAGATATTTGTTGATGACATCATATTTGGAGGCAATGATATGCTATGCAAATCATTTGCAAATGAGATGAGCAAAGAATTTGAGATGTCTATGTTTGGAGAGATCAAGTTCTTTCTTTGTCTATAGATCATGTAACAAGATGAAGGTATTTTCATTACACAATCCAAGTACATCAAAGAAGTACTAAAAATATTCAAGATGAAAGAATCCAAACCAGTTGGAACACTGATGGAAACTGGATGTAAGCTGACAAAGGAGGACAAGTCATCAGAGGTAAATAAGACTTTGTACATATCAATGATTGGAAATCTCATGTATGTTGTACATACTAGACCAAATATTGCACATGCAGTATGAATAGTTTCTAGATTTTATGTTAATCCCAGAGAATCACATAAGACTGCTATGAAAAGAATTCTAAGATATTTGAAGAATACCAAGGAATATGGCTGATGGTATAAAAGAGAAGGTAAATTTGAACTTAAGGTCTTTACCGACGCTAATTGGGCTGGAAATCTTGATGACCAGAAGAGCACAACTGGAGGAGCATTCTTCATGGGTAACAAACTTGTCACATGGATCAGAAAGAAGCAAGGATGCCTCTCTCAATCTACTGCAGAGGTGGAGTATGTTGCTACTACTACAAACTGCTCAAATATTGCATGGATCAAACAGTTACTGGAAGGTATGCATATGAAAAATTTGGAGCCAGTAGTCATCTATTGTGACAATACAAGTGCGATAAACATTTCCAAAAATCCAGTCATACATGCTAAAACAAAGCACATTTCCATCAAGTATCAGTATTTGAGAGAACAAGTTTAAGCAAAGGAGGTGATACTTGAGTATATGCAATCAAAGGAACAATTGACCGATATCTTCACCAAGCCACTGCCCAAGGATGCATTTGAGTACTTGAGAAAGAGACTAGGGTTCAGACCCTTGTCTACTGGTTAGTAAGATGACTAGAAGGCTGAATCAACCTACATATTATCATAATATCATTCATGTTGATGCAAGCAGAGAGATGGACTTCAAAGATAAATCTATATACAACAATGTATTTATCTACTCTGAGCAACAAAGGTATTACCGATAAAGTGGGAAATTCAAGGAATATATTATGGATAAAAAGGATCCACTTGACATAACTGTCAAATACATTGTTTAAAAGATGTTTGGCATTGTTGTCAAAGGGAGAGAAATATCTCATTATCATACAGATATTTTATATCAATTATCATCTCAGCGAGAGATTATCCAAAGGGAGAAAAACAATCAGAAAGGGAGAGAAAACATCAAAAGAAAGGAGAACAGTCAAAGGGAGAGAGTTTGACACATAAGGAGAACACATCACACCAGAGAAAGAAGATTCTACATCTATCCACTGAAGGGATTGGAGACAGAAAGAAAGCTGCAAGAATCAAATCAAAGCTATTTGAGCTTACTGAAAACCAGACATTTGTAATAAGTTACATTAGAAAAGATTTATGAAACTATATATTTCATATTGTATTAGAAATAGTATAGTATGATAATGTAGTATGTTTCCATCAATGCCAAAGGGAGAGATTGATGATATGTAACTAATTGAATGTTTTAAGATATTGATTTGATGATCATGCAAGGCATTAAATCAGTTAATGTATTGTATTGTCATTGATGTCAACTTGATATAATATGTATGGTCATTGTAATACTGCTAAAGAATTCAAAGAACCGATGAATCAAAGGATATGCTATCAGTAATGCATATAAGTCAAGTATTCACTAAGTGAATGCATACACCAATGGAGTGCACCTGACGGACAGAGTAAAAGAACTAAGTCACAGTGTTGCCCGACGAACAAATGCACAACATCACTGATGAGTAGAGTTACAGTGTTTCCCAATGAGAAAAACACAGAGTAACCCAACGTACAGAATTTTAGTGTTGCCTGACGGAGAAGAAAAGGATAGAGATCTTGATGACAACTGAAGTCACACTGACGGAGCAATCAGTGATCACCGATGACTAACTGAAGTATTGACCGACAGAACAGAGAGTTCAGAAAATGACAGAAATGCTTAGCTATCAAGAAGCTAAATATAGAGTTAACATATTCTTATCATTGTTTTAATCATCCAGATAAAGCCAGAGATAAGTAATTGATTTAAAGTTGCTTTTTCCAGTTGGCAAGAAGATCTCTATGAGATCAGACTAGAGATTTTTTTTAAATCTATTGGCAAAGATTGTTGAACACGCAAAGATCAAGAAAGCCTAGAAAAGAGGAAATCATGTCTATAAGAGACAAATTCAATTCATTATGAATTTTGTGTGTGGGGTGAACAAGAGAAGAGGAAAGATGCTAAAGGAAATTTGAAGAAGAAGAAATTCTTCAATTCTGTCCTGATCAACAAGCTAAAGGAAGAGCTAGATTCTGCAGACACAAACGAATAGCGAGACAAGCATCACAGAGTAGAAAAAGTGTGGAGCAAAGGTATATATTTTATTATATTGATAAGTTAAGTAATGGACCTACAATAGATCTAAAATTCTGCAATTGAGTTGTATGTATGAATAGATCATTAGTGTTTAAGTTTAACCATTGAAGCATATAATCCTCTTAACCGAGAAGGACTTAAAATTTTGTTTCAATTGAAATACATCCCAAGGAGTATAAAAAATTTTGATCACAAAAGTAGCATTAGATATGCCCGATACCTATTGACAGGCCAAGTGAGTGTTTGATCAAGGATGGTAGCATTAGATGCTAGATACTAGTTGACAAACTATCTCTAAATCCTTTAACAAGGTCACACCTAACAGTGTGTTTGTAACCTTTAACAAGGTTGGCTCTTAACAGGGCTCACTTTAGAAGAGTGAAAATTTGGGGTATCGGTCCCAGTGGTTTTTCCCTTAATAGGGTTTCCACGTTAAAAATCCATGTGTTATGTGTGTATGATTCATTTCTTTACTATTCTGTATCTTACATAGTTAATTCTGAATTGATCGGTATACTCTGCATATTTACTGTGTTTTGGTAAATAGATGACTGCTTATCGGTAAACATATAAAAGAAGGTTTAACAAAGAAATCCAACAAGTAGTAAATTGATATAAGTATTTCATGGCATTCATATTGTAGGACAGAAGATAACTTGAGATATAATTTGTGGTTATAAGTTTGAAGGGTTGTTTTAAGGATTAAAATTTGAGGCCACTGATTCACCCCCCCCCCACCCTCCCCCTCTCAGTTATTACTAACAAAGGTTACTGGTTTCTCTTCTTGTTCCTTGTAAAGCTAATCTAGGACATTAGATTCCATGTGCTCATATGATAAGGATCCCTAGTGTTCAAAAGTAGTCTTTTTTTCTTTTCATGGTGTCCTTTTCACTTGAGGGAGTTAGTTGTGAAGGTTTTCCATAAGAATTTGGAGATAAGGAGAGTTTTCCAATGCATATTGCACATTCAAAATTATATTACCCCATGCCTTGATTTGTGAATGTTGCTTTCTTTTTGGTCTCAGGACTCTTGTCTTCAATGGCATTTTCTTTTCCGTTGGACTAGTTTGAGGGGACTTATGATGTTTCTTCAACATTCTTAGAGGAAGATTGTTGAATTTTAAGTGGGATGGAGGTCTCCTTTTCAATAGGCTGAGAAAATTAATTCAAAGAAAAATAATTTGTTTGTCTACCTTCCAATATTTTGGAATATTAAAAGGGTTCAGGATCTCCAGGAATATTTATTTCTCTACCGTGATGTGGGAACTTCAGACATTGATGATATGTAGAGGGTAAACCTTTGATAGCGTGTATTGATGGTCATCCCAACATGATTTTATATGGTATATCAGGGTCAAGCACATGACAAACTATTTCAATCAACGTTGGGCCCACTTGAATAGGGAGATTTATCAAACCTTTGTTGTCCCTTTCTCAGTCATCATAGGCTTTTCTTGTGATTCTCTTATTAACATCAAGAAGGTCTTCAGAAAGACCAATGTTTCATATCATTTTTAATGTACATAAATAGAGACCAGACCCACCATCTATAAGGACTCATTTGATTTTAGTGTATTGCATTTTGGCTTCAATATGGAGTGATTTATTGTGATGGAGGTTTGGGCATCAGAAATATTTGTTAGTAAAGACCAAATGCTCTTGTGCAGCTAATTTTTTTATCATAACTAGAATTGGGAAGCGTTAATTTTTTTAGGAACACGGGACTCATTAAGGGCATTTTCAAGAACTTATTTTTGGATGGGAGATGTGATAAGAAGCTCAAGGATAGATATCAGTGCAGGTATCTTTCCTAACAAGGCCAATAAATCATAGCATGAAGTAGGCCAAGTAGCCGTAGATGGTACAGCTAGTGGATTTGAAGAATTTGATGGATTCTTAGCAGCCTCGATAGTTACCAAGTTTGAATGATTGATTTACATATATGAGATGTATTTTTGCTTATGTTATTGAGTTATTTGGTGATTTGGTTAGTTATTGTATTCAGTATTACCAAGTGAATCAGTGAGTTCAGTTTTAAGTGTTTAAGTTTTGATTTGTCTGATTCATCCCCACTCTTAGTGGGACCAACAATTGGTATCGAAGCATAGTTACTCTCAAGTGTTAAGTTTCAAAGGACTTGAGTCAAGATATAAACATGTATAAGAGGGAAGAACCAAAGCTGAATAGGGATCATTTCTCTACATGGAAAAGTAGAATGATGTTGCATGTGTCTGGAGTAGGAGCATATGGACTTCACTTTCTTGATAATGAATATGTAGCACCGACTACTGCACCTATGACTATCAGTGAGAAAAGATAGAAACAAGAACACACAAGTTATGATTGAGATTGCATCTAAACTTACCGACCAGGAATATGATGAGCTTGATGGTTGCACTACTTTGAAACAAATGTGGGATAAGCTTATTTTGACCTATGGTAGAGATCAACATGTTGAGAAGGCTTAAGAAGAAAGCTTGAGAGGAAAATTTGACTCTATGAGGATGAAGGGAGGAGAGAACATAGTGCAGTATAGTACAAAACTTAAGGAGACTGTTAATTCTATCAGAGGAGCTGGTGGTATTATAACAGAGGATTATGTTACAAGAAAAATGTTGAGAACCCTGCTACCAATTTATGTTATTCATGTATCTTCTATAGAAGAGCTAAGATCTATACCTCATTTGAATGTTTCACTGAGTGCTACTATTGGTAATTTAACTGCATTTGAGTTAAATGATTTTGACAATATTTTTCATGCTACTTTTAAGATTGAATTTTCATTTAAGTCTACTTTAAAGATTGGAAAAGATAGGGAATTTGCTAATAGAGATGGATATTTGAGTGGTGATAGTGAGAAATTTTATAGTTGCACTGAAGGAATTGAAGAGTTATTTACTGAATGTGATGAGAATGAAATATAATTTGAAGCTTTGTTGGCTAGAAGGCTACAAAGAGGCAAAGGCAAATACCAAGGTAAGTTACCCTTGAAATGTTTTAATTGTGATAAAGTTGGTCACTTTGCATCTAACTATCCAGAGAAACATAAGGAAGAAAAGAAAGATAACAGAGATAAGGACAAAATAGAAAATAGATTTAGGAGATACAGAGAATACAAAAACAAAGATAAGAAAGCTTTTCATATTTCTAATGAAGGACTAAGTGATTATGATTCTGTTGGTAGTGATGATGGAAAAGAAGTTGTTTGTGTTTCTATAAAAGATGATTTTGATAAAGAAGAACCTAGAGCCCTAATATCACAATTAAGTAAGAATGAAACATGGATTATATATAGTGGTTGTTCACATCACATGACTGGTGACACACTTAAGTTTATTTCCTTGGAAAAGGATGATGGAGGTTATGTTAGATTTGGTAATGATGCTCCATATCATTTGAAAGGAAAAGGATCTATAATTCTAGTAAATAACACAAGATGTGATGATGTTTATTGGGTTGAAGGATTAAAGTATAATATAGGAAATAACACAAGATGTGATGATTTTTATTGGGTTGAAGGATTAAAGTATAATATGTTGAGAATTGCATAGCTAAACCATATAGGTAACCAATTGGAATTTCAATATGGAAGGGTGAAATTATTTGATGAGAAGATTAATTTGATTGCTACAGGAGAACAATATATAGGTAATCTATTTTATCTTGATACTTGTATGAATAATTTCTAATTTACTAAAGTTGAAGATGTTTGGTTATGGCACAAAAGGCTTTCTCATGTTAATTTTGACAACTTAATCAAAGTGAGTGAGAAGGGTAGATTAAGAGAACTATCGAGACTTGAAAAACTAGAGAATTTTATGTACAAAGAATGTCAAATGGGTAAGATGAACAAATCTAGTTTTGCAACAAAGAATTATGTTACACAAGAAATTTTTTATTTAGTTCATATTGATTTATGTGGACCCATGAGGAATCAAAGTTATTATGGAGACATATATTTTATTTTATTTGTGGATGATTATTCTAGAATGATGTCTGTAATGTTTTCAAAAGAAAAATTTGATACATTTCAAATGTTTAAGTGGTATAAGGCCCGAGTTGAAAATGAAACTGGAAAATAGTTGAAAATTCTGAGATCCGACAGAGGAGGTGAGTTTACTTCTGATGATTTTACATTGTTTTGTAATGAGAATGGAAGTAAGAGATAGCTGTCAGCACTGAGGACACCACAGTGGAATGGGATTGTTGATAAAAATAAATAGATCTATTATTGATTGTGCTAGGACATTGATGATTGAAAAAAGGATTTTCACATAACTTTTGGAGAGAAGTTGTAAGTATTTCTATTTATACATTGAACTAAATACAAATGAAGAAAGGTACCAACAAGATACTTTATGATATCTGGTATGATCACAAACCTAATGTTAGTTACTTTAAAAATTTTGGGAGAAAATTCTATATTATGAAAGATTCTAGAGAAGGAAAGTTTTATTCAAAAGGAGAAGAAGGGATATTCTTAGGATATTCTACAAGGAGTAAAGCTTACAAATGTTTGAACAAGGTTACTAATAAAAGGGTGGAAAGTACAAATGTAAGAATTAATGACTTCATAGAAAGGAATGATGAGGATAGTAAGAAGGAACCTAAAGATTATGAGAAGTTTTTATATATACAACATGATGCCCCTGATACCTTACCGAGAGCACCTATTTAGGAGGAGGATGAAAAATGAGTTCCACAACTGAATGTTGATATTGAAGAACCGAGAGCTACCAAGCCTATTTTGGAAACTTATGTGAGAAGAAACAATTCCCTGAGAAATATTATTGGAAATAAGGACACTAGAGTGATGACCACAAGAAAAGTAAGAGACAATACATGATTGATATCTACATTTGAGCCTAAGAGAGTTAAGGATGCACTAGAAAATGAAGATTGGATGAAAGAAATGAAAGAAGAGTATGATCAAATTGAGAAGAATAAGACATGGGCATTAGTACTCAAGCCCCAAAAAAAAAAAATTATTGGTACTAAATGGATTTTCAGAAACAAACTGAATGAGCATGGAGGAGTTATCAGAAATAAAGCTAGATTGGTTTGTCAAAGGTTATGCACAAGAAGAAGGAATTGACTATGGAGAGACTTTTGCACATGTTGCTAGACTGAAAGGAGTTAGAAAAATTCTAGCATATTTTTCTTACAAAGGATTCAAGGTATATTAGATTGATGTTAAGTCTGCATTTCTTAATGGTATACTTGAAGAAGAAGTATACATTGAGAAACCTGAAGGATTTATTGAGAACACAAACAAGAACAAGGTATGTAAGTTACATAAAGATTTATATGGTTTGAAACAAGCTCCCCAAGCATGGTATGAGAGATTTCACTCTTATCTGATCAAAATAAGATTTCAAAGAACAAGTGATAATAATAATGTTTACTTGAAATGTGACAATGATTATAAATTTTTTATTGTCGAAGTTTTTTGTTGATGATATTATTTTTGGAGGCAATGACACTTTTTGCAAAGGATTTGCTGATGAAATGAGAAAAGAGTTTGAGATGTCAATGATTGGAGAGATTAAGTTCTTTCTACATCTACAGATACAACAAGTTACTTGAGGAATATATATTACACAAGCCAAGTATGTCAAAGAGATTCTTAAAACTTTTGGTATGGAAGATTCCAAACCTTTGGAACACCAATGGTTACTGGATGTAAATTATCTAAAGAGGATGAAATAAAAGAGGTGAATAATACTCTTTATCAATCCATGATTGGTAAATTGCATTATATTGTTAACAACAGACCAGATATAGCACACATTGTTGGAATTGTTGCAAGATTTTCTTCAAATCCAAAGGAAACAAATATGTCTATAGTAAAAAGAAATTTGACATACCTAAAAGGCATAGAAGAGTTTGGTTTATTATACAAAAAGGGAGGTAATTTTGATCTGCAAGTCTACATTGATGCAAATTAGACTGGAAATGTTGATGAAAGAAAAAGTACTAGTGGAGGCAAAAATTTTCTAGGTGAAAGATTGGTTACATGGTTGAGAAACAAACAAAGTTGTATTTCACAGTCTACTGTTGAGGCTGAATATGTTTCTGCTTCTATGAATTGTGCAAACATAGCATGGATTAAATAATTACTTGAAGGTATGAAAGAAGAGAATTAGATCTGGTTACTAATTTTTGTGATAATACAAGTGCTATTAATATATCAAAGAACCCGGTTATGCATTCAAAGACCAAAAACATTTATATCAAGTATAACTACTTGAGAGAACAAGTTCAAGAGAAGAATGTGAAATTGGAATATGTGAATTCAAAAGAATAATTGGCTGATATCTTTACAAAGCCACTACATAAAAATGCTTTTGAGTATCGCAGAGGTAAATTAGGGGTTCTTCCCCTATCCAATGTTCACTAAAGAGAATGAAGCATGTTGCATCAATTCTATATTTCATTAGAATATCTATTTCTAAATTCATGTTATTATGACACCCTTTTGGTGATTCTTGAAGTTGTGAAAATATTTTTGTATGTAATTTTTTATGAGTACATGTCATGTATAAGTATAATCCACTACAGGAACAAGTTTTTAGGAGTATGAATTTTTGGCATTATTGTCAAAGAGCGAGAAGAATTAATTAATGACATTTATCCGAGGGGGAGATTCAGAACATATGTTACAGAAACATAAGATTTATCCAAGAGGGAGATTTAGATTTATGATCTAGTGGAAACAGAAATATCAACTTAGAGGGAGTACAGATATGTATTTGAGAGCTGCCCTCATCAATTTCTATAATGTTTTGTTATAGTGGGTGTCATCAATGCCAAAGAGGGATATTTTTTATTAACTGATGAATATCTGATGGAGATGATGAAGACCAAGTGATACCGAGTATCATGATTGTAGAAATGGTTAGATCAGTTTTTGTTTTGTCATTGATGTCAATAAATTGATTAATTGATTTTTATTATGTTACCATATCTTAAGAGAAGTTAAATGGGTGACAAATATAGATCAGACAATGATGAAGTAATTATTATATAGTTTTTTTCTACTATATATTTGATGTTATCAAATCGATACAATTGATTGATCAAATTGGGAACTACAGTGAATTAAAGTTATGAATGAAAAAGTTACTTTATCAAGATAGATTGATTTAGTCGGTAGAATGTTATTTGATTTGGTTACAGTTACCGAGCACTAAAGTTGAGTTAGACACCGAGCAGTGAACGAATTCAGTTACTGAGTTGCAAAGCAATTTTTACTGAGTATAATATACCGATAATTAATGTTTATAAGATCAAATTTAATGCGAAGCAATGATGAGTTGGATGAGGAAATGAATTAAATGAAGTTTGTTACAAGATATACGCACGAGAAAATTCAATGAGAAGATATAAGGTGAAGATCAAGCAGTTAAACAGAATTATGAGAGTTCCAAGAAAAAGTACAAGTTCTGAGGTAAAAGTGATATGGTTTACCAAGTTGAGAAATATGAAGAAGATGATCGAATGAATGAGCACAAATGAAGAAAATTCAAATTAAGGAGATTAAGAGGCAAAATTATGTCTATATAAAGAATGAGAAATACATAGAGAACAAGAGGCTGGCAAATTGAACAGAGATGAAGAAGAAGTTGAAGAACAACATTTACCGAGAAGAACAGAGAAAAAGAGATTGAAGAATCTACAGTCTAAGAAAGAGATAAATGTAGTATGTGATGTCAGTATTCAATTGAGATTAAAGGATCTGATACAAGCAAAGGCAATTTTTACATTTAAAGATCAAATTTTACTGTTGCTTATTAATATTTGTAACAAGGAAATCTCTTAACCAAGTGGATTTAACAATCCTATTTGTAAAACCTAGACTTAGGTGACATTCCAAAAGAGTGTTTAAAGAACTCTAACTAGGCCACTCCTAATAGGGTGAAGATCTTAATAGATCTGAGGTGAATCCCCTAATAGGGTCACATTTAGAAAATGTGTTTGTAATAATTAACAAGATAAGTTCTTAACCGAGTGTACTTTAGAAGGGTATAATTTTTATTGTGGGTTACAATTCCCATGGCATTTTTTCCCAAATAGGCTTTCCTCATTAAATCTTGTTTCTACATGGTTGAATCTTGTGTCAACTGGGTCATATCTGATGTTTACATGGTTAATATGATATTGCTAAGTTTGAACGATTGATTTACATTTATGATACGTATTGTTTCTTATGTTATTGAGTTATTTGGTGATTTGGTTAGTTACTATATTCAATATTACCTAGTGAATCAGTGAGTTTAGTTTTAAGTGTTTAAGTTTTTATTTTTTTGATTCACCCCCCCCCTCTCAATGGGACCAAAAACCCTTGGTCTTAGGGTGTTAGCATTGCAACTTGCACCTTTGAGTGTCAAAGTGTTCACACGATTTTTGGATTCTTCAATATGTCCACAGGGTTCATCAAAATCAAACATGTCATTCTCTTCTTCCACATGTCGGATTGTTTCCTATGATGGTGTTTGTGGAATATTCATATGGAATAGCATTGGATTCATTTTTTTTATTATGTTTAGGAAATGATTCATCATAAAATTTCAAGTTCACGTTTGATGATGATGGATTTTTTCCTTCAACCTCAATTTTTCCATCGTTATAAGGTCTTGGACAAAGTGTCTCAATTTCATGCACTTCTTGGTATCGTGCCCCTTGATGTGATGATAATCATAGTATTCATTGTCTTTATACAAAGTGGGCTTGGGATGATTTTCATCAAACGGTCAAGTGTTAGGATATGCCATCATTCCTTGATCCACTAGTCTCTTAAAGACCACATCAAGTGACTCTACGAGAGAAGTGAATTGTCAGCGTTGTCTGGTATTGTTGTTATTATTATTTTTTAGTTGTTGTTAATTATATTGTTGTTGTTATTGTTACGAGTGAATAGCTAGGACTGATTGCAAGGTTATTGTTGATATTGTTGCTTTGATGAATTATTTTGATTGTTGTTGTTGTTTTTATGATTTTTGTGATTATTCTGATTATTTTGATTAGATGCCTAGAAATTTTGAAAGTGTTTGGTATATGTCACTCCATCATTGAGAACCCCTTTTTTCTTACTCCAAAACTTTTTTTTGTCATTTTTAGAGGAAGGGGTATAGTGTTTAATGACACCTTTTTGAAAAATTTCATCTTCAATATTTTTCCCCTTTTTAACAAGAGAATAAAAAGTGCCGAGAGAAGCCATTTTCACTTGGAATGACATTTTGGATACCACATTTTTAGTAAAGATGTTGATCAAATAATTGGTGGGTATCTTCCAAGGCATACAATTTATAATGTGTCTCCATCTTTGTAAGAAGTTGGCAAAGGTTTCTCCATTCCTTTGCATGGTGTTACACGGATAACTTAATGATGCTTGATATTCAATGTTGTTTAAGAATACTGTCCAATGACTTTCTCTATGAGGTTAGAGAATGTAAATATGGATCCATGAGGGAGGGTCATGAACAAATCCAAAGTAGGATCACCAAAAATCCTAGTAAAGAGTCTCTTCTGGTAATTCTCCTTGTAGGCGACCTCTTGGCAAACAATGTAGAATTCTTTGAGATTTTGGAGCGCGCATGTTTCTCCTTTGTATTTATCAAACTTAGGTATCTTAAAATTAGGAGGAAATGGTTGCATGGTTATCAATTTGTCAGGAAAATAAGGAAATATATCCTCAAAGGAGAACTCCTTCTTTCCTCCATTTTGTAGGTTACGCACCAAATTTTTGAGCTCATTAACTTGTTGGGCTAAATCAGGGGCATTGTAGGGTGTGAACTGTGGTCCAAAAGATTGTCCACCTCCCAATTGTGAGGCTAAAAAGCCTATCGATGCCATACCAACCATAGGAGGAGGCATATAACGATAAGCTCAGGATGTTTATTGAGTGGATTTCTTCATTGCCAATGAAGGAAATGTGAATTGTGATGATGATACTGGATGCGTAGATAAAGGGATAAAAGTATTCCCTATGTTGAAAACACTAGCACCAACAGTGGTAGCAATGATCATTGTGGTATGATAGATATTATGTAAGATGTGATGAGATGTAACTGATTGAATGTTTGAAGATGTTAAGTTGATCACCAAAATCCAGAAAGATAATGCAAGACATTAAATGAGTTAATGGATTGTATTGTCATTGTTGTCAACTTGATATAATCTAAATGGTTATAATCAAAGAGTCAAAGACTTCATAGAATCAGAGAGAAAAGGATTATGCTTTTAGTAATGTATAAAAGACAAGTATTCACTATGTGACATCAAACACCGACGACTAGTGGAACCCGATGGATAGAGATCACCGAAAGTCAAGTTACAGTGATGGCCAAGAAAGAACACCGACGAGCATTACTGATGAGAAGAATCATGAGCATACCTGATGGCCAGAATAATAGTGTAAACTGACAGAGAAGTCTAAGGAGAACCAGAGTGTTGACCGAAGCTAACAAGAGTTAAAACACTGAAAATAACTGAAGTTCAAAAATGACAAAATATCTAGCTGGCAGAGCTAAATATAGAGTTAACTGGTATTTCTCTTTGTTTTCATTGACAAGATAAAGCCAAAGATAAGTAAAGGATTTAAAGTTTTTTTTTTCCAGTTGGAAAGAAGATCTCTACGAGACAAAACACAAGTTTTTCTTTAAATCTGATTGGCAAGAATTATGGATCACACCAAGATCAATAAAATCAAGAACCTAACAATGGTTATATTATGTATATAAAGAGACAACTTAATTCATTATCAATTAAGGGGAGTGAATAAAAAAAGAGGATGCTGGAGAGAAAATGATGAAGAACAACTTCTTACAGTCCTAATCAATCAAGCTAAGCAAAGAGCTAAAGTTTTCTACGAACACTGAGCAACAGAGCATAGCATCACTGAGAAGAACAAAAGTGGAGCAAAGGTATTAAAAGGACATATTGATTATATTAGTATTATGAGATTATAATAGATCTAAAAATCTAAAAGTAAAAGTTGTATATGCGAATAGATTATACTGTTTTAGTTTAACCATTGTTACATAAAGTCTCTTAATTGAGAAGGATTTAAAGATCCTTTCTATATTGAGATACATCCCAAGCAGTATCAAAAAGTTTGATCATGAAGATAGCATGAGATGCCAGATACCTATTGACAGACCAAAAGAGTGTTTGATCAAGGAAGGTAGCATAAAGATGTTTGATATCAAGTGATAGACTAAACTATTAAATCCTCTAACAAGGTCACACCTAACAGTGTTTTTTTAACCTTTAACAGGGTTGGCTCTTCACCGAGCTCACTTTAGAAGAGTGAAAGTTTTGTGTTACTGGTCCCAAGTGGTTTTTCCCTTAACAGGGTTTCCATGTTAAAAATCCATGTGTCAATGTGTTTATGAGTCATTATTTTAGTGTTTTTCATTACACATAGCTTAACTGGATTGATCGATATACTCTATATAATTTATTGTCTTTCGGTAAATTAACATACTACTATTTGGTAAACATACAGTAAGAGGTTTAACAAAGCATTTTGAGCAGTAGTAATTTGATAAGTATATTTGAAGGCATTCATCTTATAGGACTAAAGATAACTAGAGGCTTAATATTGTGGTACTAAGTTTTTGGGCTGATTAATTGGAATATTTTTAAGGCCACTGATTCAACCCCCCCCAGTTATTACTAACAATTGGTATCAGAGCTTGTGTGCTTAGAAAGGGAGTTTAATAGCTCAAGGAAAACATCACAATATGAACAAACAAGATGTGCCCAAGTTGAATAAAGACAACTTTGCATCATGGAAAAGAAGTATAAGACTCCACCTATCAAGTATTGGAAATGAGTTCAATACTTAGATATTGAATATGTATTTCCTACAGGACCTCACACTCTTGAGTAAAGCATGACCATAACTTCATGATGATAGAACTTGCATCATCACTCTTCGATGCTGAGTTTGAAGATGTCAAAACCTGCACCTCTGCAAAGAAAATGTGGAATAATTTAAGGCTGGTACATGGAGGAGATGCTAATGTACTAAGAGCCAAGGCAGAAATCCTAAGAGGGATGTTTGATGACCTAAGGATGAAAGAAGGAGAAAATATCACTCAGTATAGCTGCAGAATCAAAGAGGTAGTCAATGTTATCCGAGGAGTTGGAGGTATACTTGAAGAGGAGACAGTGGTAAGCAAAATCTTAAGAACCTTACTGCCTATGTATGTTATTAGAGTTTCTACTATTCAATAAATAAGAATAGTTGCAAACAATACAGTTACTCTAGATAGTTTGATTGGTAGACTGATTTCATCTAAGATGAATAACTTTGATAATAGTGTCATACCATCTATAGAATCTGCAATCAAATCTTCTTTAAAGATAAGTAGTTCAAGTCATAGACATGCTATTAGAAATGATAGTGAAATTGATAATGAGGATCAAGGACTTGATGAGATTGAAGCACTAATGGAAAGAAGATTGCAGAGAGGAAAAGGTAGATACAAAGGTAAATTACCATTTGTATGTTTCAATTGTAAAGAGGTTGGACACTTTGCTGCAAGATGTCCAAACAGAAGAAAAGATGACAAAGGTAATGATAGATCATAAGAGAAGAAGTTTGATAGAGGTGATAATAGAGATTACCAAAGTAACCAACAATCTAACAAGAGAGATACCCAAGACTACAAGGACAAAGGGAAGAAAGCTTGTTACCTATCTGAGAAGAGAGTTGATGACACAGAAATCAAATCAAAAGAAGACATCGAGATGGTATTTGTATACATGAAGGATGATTGAGATGAAGAAGGAGAAAGGTATGTAGAAACTGCACTCATATCTAAAGTTAGTAAGAATGATGTCTAGATCATAGATAGAGGCTACACTCACCACATGACTGGTGATAAGCAAAAGTTTGAAACTTTTGAATACTATAATGGTGGTTCAGTAAGAATGGGAAATGATACACCTTGTCCAGTTGAAGGTAAAGGAACTATAATGTTGAACAACCTGATCAAATGTGAAAATGCTTACTGGGTAAAATGACTAAATTATAATTTGTTAAGTGTTTCACAGCTGAACAATGCAGGTCATAGATTAGCATTTGAAAATAAGAAGGCAAAGATCTTCAATGAATCAGGAATGTTGATTGGAATTGGTGAGCAGACAAAAGGTAACCTTTTCTATCTTGATGACATTAACACCACTTGTTTAATGGCTAGAAACGAAGACATATGGTTATGGCACAAAATATTTTTTCATGTCAATTTTGAAAACATGATAAAGATAAGCAACAAAAGGAATGTTAGAGGCTTACCAAGCATGACTAAGTCCAAGCATATCATGTGCAAGAATTATCAAAAAGGTAAGATGACAAAGTCTAGTTTCAAGAGTAAAACCCATACATCTAATGCAATTCTAGAATTATTCCATATTGATCTATGTGGACCTATGAGGACAAAGAGTTACTATGGAGATAGTTATTTTATACTCTTTGTTGATGATAATTATAGAATGATAACAGTTATGTTCTTAAAAGATAAATCAAAAGCATTCAATATTTTTAAATGGTAGAAGGCTATGGTAGAAAAACAAAGTGAAAAGAAATTGAAATGCTTAAGGTCAGATAGAGGAGGGGAATTTACTTCAGATGAATTTACTAACTATTGCAATGAGCATGGAATTAAAAGACAGGTATCTTCACCAAGAACACCACAGCAAAATGGAATTGTTGAGAGGAGAAACATATCAATTGTTTACTGTGCAAGAATATTGATGATTGAGAAAAGAATCACTCAAAATTTCTAGAGGGAATCTATCAATACTGTTGTGTACACATTAAACAGAGTACAATTGAAGGACATAAAGAAGACACCCTATGATCTTTGGTATGGTCATACACCCAATGTAAGTTACTTCAGAATCTTTGGTAGTCAATGTTATATTTTGAAGGATGATAGAAATGGAAAAATTGACTGCAAAACTAAAGAAGGTACCTTTCTAGGGTACTCAACCAAAATAAAGGCTTATAAATGTCTTAACAAGTCATCTAACAAGATCATTGAAAGTGAAAATGTGAAAATAGATGAATTTGTAGAAAAGAATGATAAGAAAAGAAGAAAAGAACCAGAGGACTATAATAGGTTTGTATATACATAACCTGACACTCTACCTGAGAAATAATGTATTGCTCCTAAGCAACAGAACTTTGTACCCGAGCATCAGGTTGCAATTACCAAAAATTAGGAAAATCCTCAAGATGATGTTCCAAGCGATGGAGATCAAAATGAAGGTCAATAAACTGATCAGAATGAAGAACAAAGAGCTGAACTAAAACTTTCCAAGTATGTCAGAAGACATCATCCATAGAATCAAATCATAGGAGACAAGAAGGCTGGAATGAGAACAAGAAGTAAGTCACTAAACACTAGATGTTTACTTTGTGATTTTGAGACTAAATCTGTTAATACTGCACTTGAGAATGAAGAATGGGTCAGTTCTATGAATGAAGAAATAGAACAGATTGAGAAGAACAACACATGGACACTAGTACCGAGACTAGATGACAAGAATGTTATCGGTACCAAATGGATATTCAGAAACAAGCTGAATGAGAATGGAGAAGTCACTAGAAACAAAGAAAGATAAGTATGCAAGGGATATGCACAAGAAGAAGGCATTGATTATGGTGAAACCTTTGCACCCATTGCTAGACTAGAAGGAGTTAGAATCTTACTTTCATATGCTACAATTAAAGGATTCAAGGTATACCAGATGGATGTCAAATCTACATTCCTAAATGGAATACTTGAAGAAGAGGCATACATTGAACAAGTAGAAGGGTTTGTTGATCCAGAAAAGAGAAACATGGTATGTAGACTACATAAAGCCTTGTATGGATTAAAAAAATCACCCAGAGCCTAGTATGAAAGACTTCACTCCTATCTCATTAGCATTAAATTTGTTAGAACAAGTGAAAACAACAATCTGTGCTTGAAATAAGATATCGATAGTAATATTCTGATTGCTGAAATTTTTGATGATATCATTTTTGGGGGAAATGAAATTTTATGCAAATCCTTTGCTAATGAAATGAGAAAAGAATTTTAAATGTCTATGTTTGGGGAGATCAAATTCTTTCTTGGTCTACTAATTATTCAAAAAAATGCAAGCATATATATCACTCAGTCCAAATACATCAAGGAAGTGCTGAAGATATTCAAGATGGAAGATTCCAAACCAGTTGGAACACCTATGGCTACTAGATGTAAGATGACAAAAGAAGACAAATCTAATGAGTTAAATCAAACCTTGTATAGATCAATGATTTGTAAAACTAATGTATGTTTTTCATACTAGACCAGATATAACACATGCAGCTGGAATAGTTGCAAGATTCTCTGCTAATTCCAAAGAATCACATATGACTGTTGTCAAGAGAATTCTAAGATATCTGAAAAACAGTAAGGACTATGGCTTATGGTATAAAAGATAAGGTAAATTTGAGCTACAAGTATATATAGATGTTCATTGGGCTGGAAACATTGATGACCAAAAGAGCACAACTCGAGGTGCATTCTTCATGGGTGAAAGACTTGTCACATGGATCAGCAAGAAGAAAGGATGCATCTCTCAGTCTACTGTAGAAGCAGAGTATGTGGTTGTTGCTGCAAATTGCTCCAATATTGCATGGATCAAACAATTGTTGGAAGGTATGAATATAAAGATTATAGAACTAGTAATTATCTATTGTGATAATACTAGTGCAATTAACATTTGTAAGAATCGAGTCATGCATGCTAAGATTAAGCATATTGCTATCAAATATCACTATCTAAGAGAACAAGTGGCAGGAAAGGAGGTGATATTGGAATATGTTCAATCAAAGGAACAATTAGCTGATATATTCACCAAGCCATTACCGAAAGATACTTTTGAGTACCTGAGATAGACTAGGGGTCCAACCCTTATCTATTATTCCATAAGTTGACTAGGAGGTTGCATCAGCCTAAACATAATCTGAATATCATTCATGTTGATGCAAACATTGAGTAAACAGCAACAGATACATTTGTACATAGTAAGGTACTAGAATACACCAAACATGGTGTAGGAGCACCCTAAATGAACCAAGTTTTCCTATGGAACCTAGGGGTTCTCTCAAGGTCCTAAGAGGCCTTTAATAATGTTAAGACATTGGGTTAATCTCTGGATCACTTTGTAAGGCCATAGTTCCAAGATTGGCACATTATGAGCCCTTGGTTAACTATGAGTCATTAATGATCCAAAACCCTAAGAATAGTTTATTTTTGAGTTTTTAATATTTGGATCCACTAGGGATCACAAAAATAACATCATGACCAAGTTTGGTCACTAGATTTGCAAAATTGCAAAAAATGTATAAGTTGCTCAAAAGTTGTCAAGCAACTTTTGAGCAAACTTAACAAATTTTTGAAAACCAACTCCCAAATGGTCAATTCAGTTCAAACATGTCATGTAACCATTAGGAGTGCCTACAATATCCCTTTCAGGTGGGTGGTAGGCTGATGATGTAATTTGGCATTTGAAAATTAATAAAAATAACCATTTTTCTTGCATTCCTGAGAAATAGTCATTGTGTATGGTCGAGTACGGATAGAAGGACATGAAATTATGACACCAAGGGTTATTTTTTTTAATCTTCCTTCATTTTATTTTGGTCTCATGTGTTGATCAATCTTGGTTTGAAAGTTATTGAATTTACAAACTCACTGCCTGGTTTGTAGGCCCTAATTTAGGGTTTCTAAGAAAATTAAGTATATTTCCACTTACCACCATATAAATTCAATGACCCTTCATGGAAATATTTTTGTATGATGCTATTTAAGATTCTACAAGATAGGTTCTTTAAAGTGTAGGGAGATGGATTTGAAGTGATGCCCTAGGAGTATATCCTTATGTATTCACCCATCTAGAATTAGGACAGCAGTCATAACTCTCACTTGGGATTTGATCAGAGGCTCTAAATCAGAGGAAGAGGCCCTTGTATACATCCTCACATGATCCAATCAGTGGTTTGATATTTGGATGCATCCTAAAGGTACCTCTAGTGTAAATGGAGGCCTAATTAGCCCTAATTTCAAAAGCAATTTTGTGTATCATTTTGTCTCTTTCTCATTCCCATATTATAGGACTTAAGTCCAAGGTCTTGGGCCATGAAGGGTCCCTAAATCCCTAATCAATTAAGTTGGTTATGTGTAAGAATATCAGTTAAGGTCAATTTTCCTTCTAAAAAAGGCTACAAGCATAGCCTTGGGTTTTTGAAGCAACCATATCATATGGATTGTATTTGAGTGAAAGATCCATTGGAACTAAATGTTAGGGACCTAAATAGACCCCACCTATAAGCATAGGTCACCCCTAGTCACTTAAGTCATTTTGGGGGTATTGTTAAGAATTTGAGTCAAGTGCTCCTGAAGCCACTCTTGGTAGTTGGTGTAGTAGGATTGGTAAAACCTAGTGATTAGGTTGCCCCTTTGGGTGTTGAGGTTCTGATAGTCTAACCAAGTCCTTTTCCCACACTTCTAATAAGTGTGAAGCACTTTGTCTCTGGATCAAGTAATTTTGGGGTACATTGCCCTATTTGAATCACTTAGAGGCTTCTAGTTTCCCACTTTGCATCAAGTGGTATCAGAGCTATGTTTGTTCCTAAGGATGAAGATATCCCTTCAAGGGTTACAAATATTTAACTAGCAAAGATGGTGAGAGAATAGAGGGCAGAAAATGAAGCCTTGACAAGAAGAATCCAAGAATTGGAAAACAAGGTAGAGAGGGGTAAAGGAGATACTTCTGGTGGTGAAGAGGGAAGTGAGTCAGAGGATGAGAACCCCGATCAGGATGTGAACATTCCTGCAGACCAAAGACCTTTCATAGATGACTTAAAATCTATGGGGAGAAGAACCATGGATGAGAAGTTGGATTTTACAAATTTTAATAGGAAGATGAATGAAAATTTGGCCTTGGATTGGATATAGGCTTTGACAAGTTTCTTTGAGTGTAAAGAAATCCCTGAGAAGCAGAGGGTGAAAATAGAAAGATCCAAGTTGAAGGGAGCAGCCCTAACTTGGTGGAATTTCATCCAAATAGAGACGGTGAAGAATGGGAAGAGTATGATCTCTTCATAGAACAAAATGATTGCATTGGTCAAGGAGACCTATGTGCCTAAAGACTATGGAGTTCAACTCCATAGGAGGAAGAAAAGTCTAAAATAAAAGGATATCGATGTAGGCCTATACACCGAGGAGTTCCTAAAATTATGTATGAAGACAAATGTGGCAGAAGATGAAGAAGAAAAGTTAGCAAGATATATGAATGGTCTCAAAGTATCCATTCAAGAGGAACTTAGCCTACACTATCCTACCATAGTGAACAAGTTCTATCAAATGGAACTCAACGTAGAGTAAAAATGGAAGAGAAAATAGGAGTTTGGAAAAGGGAAGAGTAATGAAAGTGGGAAGAACTTTAGAGGGAGAGGAACCTCTTGTAATAGAGGGAAATAGAGTGGTAATAGCAGCAGGACCCTTGACCAAGGAGACAAAGAAAATAGTGATACAAACTTCAAAGGAAACTATAGAGGGAGAAGACCCTTCAATAGGGGAAGGACAAACACTGGAAGAGGAAATGGACCATTAAGGTGTTACTACTGCAATCAATTGGGACACCATGCAGGAAGATGCCCTGAAACAAGAAATAACAATAACCAAGGTGAAAGAAGAGCCCAACTCATTCAAGAGGACAAGAAAGAAGAAAATGCAAATGCAAGGGACTTCAAACCAGAGGAAGGAGCGTGTTTGATGATGAGACACGTCTTCCTTCAAGTTCCACAAAGCCAAGAACCTCCTCGAAGAAAGAATCTCTTCCAGACAAAGATCAAATGCAATGGGAAGGTATGTAGTTTACTTATAAATTATGGCTCAACTAAAAATCTAGTATCTTGTGAAATGGTACAGAAGTTAAACCTCCCTAAGAAACTTCAGCCTCTGAAATCTAGTATCTTCTGAAAAAGGTTACAAGCATAGTCTTGGGTTTGTGAAGCAACCATGTCATATTGATTGTATTTGAGTGAAAGAACCATTAGAACTAAATTTTAGGGACCTAAATAGACCCCACCTATGAGAATAGGTCACCCCTAGTACCTTAACTAATTTTGGGGGTATTGTTAAGAATTTGAATCAAGTGCTCTTGAAGCCACTCTTAGTAGTTGGTGTAGTAGGATTGGTAAAACCTAGTGATTAGGTTGCCCCTTTGGGTGTTGAGGTTGTGATAGCCTAACCAAGTCCTTTTCCCACACTTGTGATAAGTGTGAAGCACTTTGGCTCTAGATCAAGTAATTTTGGGGTACATTTCCCTATTTGGGTCACTTAGAGGCTTCCAGTTGCCCACTTTGCATCAGAACACTAGAGACATTGTATTGCTGATGGATAGGGAAATTCAAGGAATATATTATATAAAGGGATGGAACATGATATAGATATTTTTGTTTGACATTGTTTTAAAAGGGAGAGATTATCTCATTATCATCAGGGAGAGATTTGGGAGAGATTATCTCATTAATTAGAAAATATTATATCATTATCCATGAAGTGAAGTTCCTCAGAATCGAAATGAAGAGTTAATCAATATTTAAAGGGAGAGAAACTGGTTACATATGAAATATCCATCTAAGGGAGAGAAGTAACAAAGGGAAAGAGTTCATACAAAAAGAGAGATTGTTGTTGTTGATGGGACTTTGTGACCAGGTCTGCCAACCGAGGTAAGTTACCACCGGGTACCAGGGTACTGGCCAACTTCACCTGTAAAGGTTGTCCGACGAAGTGAGATTCCCTGGGCCTCCAAGCACATGAAAGTTGGGTCTCGACAGTGTGGGGCTTGATTGGGAGATGTGACTATTTTTTTTTTAGGGGGATAGCTAGTTATCTTCAACTCATCTTCTCTGGGGATTCAAATGAGTGGGGTTTCCTGCAAGCGTGCATTCATTTCACAAATAAACATCAAAAGACACTGCAGAGTTAGAAGGGTGTCATCTACCTATAGTTATGTTCAACAATCAAAACATCAACAATGCTCTAACACACTACACTAAATATCAAAGAAATATACAACCATCAGTTCATATTTTATCAGTAGAAAAGGAAAGGAGGTCGTTAATCTACTTTAAGTATCAAAGCAAAGGACATAAAGAACACAAAACATAAAATACCGTTAACCCAGACGAGAGAATGCTAATGAAATCATCAAGAGAACTCTTCCTTCCTCATTAACATATTTTCCAGCCAGCACTGGTGTGTGGTAAAATGATAACTCCAAGGGAGCATTTAAATAATAAAAGCTTAAGGACTATGGAGCATTGAGCTCTGCAACTGAGAAAACCAGATTGTTATTAACTATGGACTGCAAAATCATCAATTTCACTGACCCTTGGAATGAGGTCAGACTTATTATTTATACACATCATTTGACCTAAACCTAACCCTAACGTATTTACACTTTACAATATAATACATTATCCAGTGGCCGGTACTACCTTCACCACGCTACAAAAGACCTCGAGACAAAAAAGGTCTGACATGTCAGAAGAATAAGACAAGAAAAGCAGAGTGGAAGAATCGGCCTCAAGAAGAGAGCTAAAAGGAGAGAGAAGAAATCTGATCCCCCAAGGATTGAGGCTACATGGCTCATAAATGGGAGGGTGGCTCACTATCTCTAATGTGCCAGGTGTAACATTGAAATGGCACCTTGGGAAGACCATCTATCAAAAAACCTCATGTCAAGCTGATGTGCCCTGTTGCAGTTACCCACCTTTTGACAACCTTCATTAACTACCTTGAAAATGACCAGTCAGCCTTGAGAACTAGGAGGTAGGTCACTTAAAGAATACAAAAATGTGGGATCTGGAATTTCAAGATCCGGGAACTCTCATTCCAAAAGAATTAATGAATACAACACATCTTCCGCTGAACATCTCCAGAATCTGGAGGGCCTTATTGCTTCTTATGATTTTTCCCAAGCCTCTAACACTTGGCCTATGCTTTCCTTGTCTATACTGCTGATGCTATCCCACTGACTGCGGATAGCCTCCACTACTTCCTCAACTTCTCCAGCCTTGTTCTGGAATTCATCCACCATTTTGATGGCATCATGCGATCGGATCATTATTTTTGACAACCT
Source organism: Thuja plicata (assembly GCA_018584345.1). Taxonomy (NCBI): domain Eukaryota; kingdom Viridiplantae; phylum Streptophyta; class Pinopsida; order Cupressales; family Cupressaceae; genus Thuja; species Thuja plicata. The sequence continues at coordinate 155,984 of MU220603.1, read as the reverse complement.
GGATAGCCTGCCCTGGTCAAAATCTCTGACTAGTGGATACAGGGACTCCATTCGCTCACTGAACTTGCTGAGGACATAGTCCTTCAAGGTACATGTGCCAGTGGTGAAGGGGTCAACTTGCGATACCCTGACCATGAATGCCTTGAACAAACCCAAGGGATATCAGGCTGTCGTTATCTTCTCTTTCAAGGTCTTAACCAGTTCCTTGCAAACTTCAATTTTGAGGGCAGGTCAGGAGTACTAGACTAGGAGGGAGTCATATGATTCCTCTCCCAAAATTTTAGACTCAGTGGCAACTTCCTCACTGATGTTACAGATCTCCTCTAGCCCAGCCTTCCACTTTTCATACTTTGCTAGATCCTGCTCCCATATAATATCAGGGCCTTTCACCTAGCTAAGAATGGAATCAATCCTATAAAGGTCCAGGAGGCATTCCACAAAAAAATGTCTCATTGCGGTCACTTTCTCGGCTACCCACCCATCCATATCTTGCGCTTTCTTCTTCATGATGCACAGAGAATCCACATTGCCCTGTGCAAGCGGCAATTCTTGTATGAACCTCAACCAATGGTCGAGTGAGTTCTACGAGAAGTGCGAGGAGATTGGCATTTGTTTCTCTTTCCTCTTTCAGCTTCTGGCCCTGCTTCATATACTGGCCCTCTATTGCTTTGGTGTCTTCCTTTAGTAGATCTAGCTCACCTTGTTTATCTTTCCTCCTCAATTCCACCTCTATTACATTGTAGTCTTTGGTCCTTACGGCCACTATATTTGCATCAAGAGGGGGTGTTGTGATGGTCGCAACTATAATACCTATTGGGTTAGTCCAGAGAGTATGGACTACTCATGCTTTCTTGGGCCTCTTAGCCTCTGTGTTCCTGGCCATCATCTCGGCCAACGAGAGTGGAGCGCTTGTGGTTTTTGTTGGGATCTTTCTTTTCTTGGATTCCACCAGCCATGGGGGTGACTAGGGTGGCTTTGTTACTAAGACCTTCTCATTACGATCCTTTTTGGAATCTAGGGGCACATTCCTGGAGTATACATTATGCTCAAGCTCTTTTTCTTGCTCATGTTCCACTTCCTTTTCTGATTCTCTAGAACCCCTAGTGTTCTTTGCCATGTTGGCATCTTCTGTAGTATCATCTGGGATCTTTTCCCCATTTTCCATCTCACCTATATTTTTAGGGAATTCTTCCCTATTGGTGTCAGTTGTTTCTTCATTTTCCTTAACTGGTAACTCTTGGTCCATTTGCTGCTATTATTCTTTGACCTTATTGGCCTCATATGCTGGGATGTTTAACTCCACTGGGGCATCCTCTAGAGCTGGGTGAGGTCACTGGCCAAAGTTTAACAAGGCAGTTGTCATTAATACTTCACTGAAAGTGCTCCGGGGCACTTGGTCACCCAGAGTTACCAAAGGCACTTGAAGTGTGATGGTTGGAAGTACGGTTGTTCCCTCAGGTCTAGGTTCTCTGACCATCAGTTACTCATTTGTGGGATGCCTTTCTATATCCCTGGTCTCCTATACCAGTATTCTTTCCCACTCAGACTCAGTTTGAATTTCTTCCCGAGCCTCTTTCTCTAATGTATCCTTTTCTATGGAAATTTGTTTTTCTACAGGGACCTCCTCTTTGTCCCGAGCTGCAATTTCTTCCACTGCACTGCCAATACCCTACTGGATCTCCAGGAGCTCCTCTACCGATAAGGTGTCATAAAAATCATTGTGCAAGGGTGAGGAGTCTGAGATATCTTCTAACTCTGAAGAGTCCAAACTTAATTCCACCAGGGGCATTGATGGCATGCCGAGGGTGGTGGTTATGCTAGGTGCAGGGGTCACTATTATTTTCTTGTTCCTTATGAGGGAAGCCCTGGTATTCAAAATTTTAGTAGACTCTACCTCAGTGAAATTCTATCTAGTTATCATAGCTGCCAATGAGGAGGGTCCAGTCAGGTGAGCAGATGTCATTGGAGTTATGGGGAGACTGGCGAATACCTACATGCTTAGCTTCTAACTTGTCAACTTTACTGAATCCATTTGTTGATGTAGATGGGCCATCAGAAGTGTAGGAACCTAGGGAGGTGCCTTGGGAATTGGGGCACCCTCTTTCCCTTTTCCTTTGCTTGTGCTTGTTTCAGCAGCTATGTTGGACGAAGATGGTCTGGTGCCGGCTAAAGAGGGGATGGTCTTCTTGACTATTGATTTCTTTTGGGCACTTTTAGGACATACCCGGGCAAAATACTGATGACTTGCCTCCAAAATGGGGTGGCTTACCCCTTCAATGGTTAGATCCTCCAGGATGGCCCAATCCACCAGAGGAAGATCCTATTTGTCCAACCCCTATCCTTTATACACTAGATCCTCTAGTGGCCCATCATCCTTAAATCCCTTTGGGAAGGTCTGAATGTCCAGTGCTTTCATGAGCCCTTTGCAATCCTTGTATTTTATCGGGCCAGGAGATCAAAAATGTCCTGGCAGTTTGCCTAGAAGTCCTCAATATCCACTTCATGAGGCTCGAACGTCTGAGGTAATGCTACAAAAATCTTGTCATAGGGATCATAATTTTTCCAGGTGTGGTTAAATTCTACCAGCCCTAAGCCTTTCAATTCATTTTCTGCCTCAGGCTATGGTGAGGCTGCATGTGTAATTCCCACAAGCAAAAGGGAAAGGGACATTGATGACCTTCTTCAATGTGAAGAAAGCGTACAGATCCATCATCTGTCTGCAAAACTCGAAGAGAATGATTCTATCCCTGCAATACTGGGGAAGAAGACAGGGCTTCCCATTGAATCCTGTCACCCTAATGTAGGTGTGATGCCAGAACTGATTAAAATAATAGTCGTAGGAGCTGACCAAAGTCATTGCCACCTATGAGAGGCGGTACCTAGAATCCCAAGTAAGTGTTAAAATATTGTTGTAAATGAAAGCATCGTTTACCCGATAGAAATTTTGGAAACTAAGTTCCCACTGTAATTGGGGATAATGATCCCATGGTGTGACTTGTCCTGGCCCATTTCCAAGCTCTCCCACTATGCCTAATCTTGGAAAATCCAGTCTTTGTTGTGCTAATGCCCATAGCACATATGAAGTCATATAAAATTGAGAAGTCTGGGCGACGGTCCTCATCTGTGTATCCACACGGTTGGCTATGATAGTCACTCAGTTGAGGGTCCTGTTGTGTGTGGTGATGTAGTAGAGAAATTAATACATCCACACTTAGAATTCTTAGGTGTGGGGCCATTTGAAGATCCTGCATAAAATTATAATGCCCTCTTGAATGGTCTCCTTGAAATCCCTACGGGGAATTTCCAACTTCATTCTTTTGTGGTCTCACTTTGGAGACTTCAGCCACTGACTGTTGAGGTGTTGCCGGGAAATGACTTTGACCTCGCCAAACTCCTTTAGTGAGTTGACCTGGGTGACAACCGCAGACCGTTTGAACTGAGGAATCCCCAACTGGGAAGCAAAATTTGGGGTGTCCAAGGTAACGATGGTGGTGGGTGTATGCACCCTAAAATCGTTGCCTAGACTTTGGGCCCCATTTTATTATTTTATCAATTTGTCAAATTCCTAAATCAATGCTTTGCAATATTTTCAATTCAAATCAATTTCTTTCATCAAATTGTAATTTATTCAATTATTCAATTATTTCAATATTTCCTAAGGTTTGATCATTTTTATCTAATTAAAAGATTTAATTTTATTTTTAATTAAATAAAATTTATCTTATTTAATTAAAAAATTTAATCTCCCTTTTAATTGAATAAAAT
>MU220603.1:134125-151753 GCA_018584345.1 Thuja plicata | reverse complement strand
ATAGATTAATCTTGCATTTGTATTTCCTTTCATAGATTTAGCCATGCATTGTTATCATTTAGATTAATTTCCTTTCATGCATTGTTATCATATAGAGTAGATCTAATTTTCATGTATTTGAATCTCTTGTTTCATGGTGTACTTGCATAGGCACTTACTAGGTCAATCTATGGGCCTCCATTTCACACCTTTGCACTCCATGACTAGAGAGTTATGGATCGATATTTGAGGCCTCATTCTTGAGCAACCTTGGATGGAATGATTCATAGAAGTGTGTTAACATTTTAGCACATAGTGGGGTATTGTAGCGGTTGGAGATTCGGAAGCAGAACTAAGCGAGTAGGCGCATTGTATAATATTGCTAGCTGCTTTATTAATTCTGGTGACTGTACCAAACATGGGAAGTTTGCAGCCTTTATGATGCCAGAGGCGGCCAAGAAAGTGGCTACCTTGTCCCCTTCGGCCTTTAACTTGTAAATGGTCTGGATTAGACCCTGCAATTTGGCCCAAGTTCCAGGATCCATATCTATTATTTCCTAGACTTTGGGTTCCACCTTGGACCCTGCAATAGCTCCCTCCTTTGGATATTAGGAGGTTAGGGGCAGCTTCACCAGCATTCTTTTAATCTTTGACTTTGTAGCTTCCCGAGTAGAAGTGGTAGGTAGTTCCAGACTATCAGGAGGGGAAAATTCATCAGACATCTTGGATCAATCTATCCACAACCTGTAAGACCGGAAAAACATTAGGAGATATATATATATATAAATAATTTACAACTCTAGGAGATTCTTCCCCAGGCCACATCTGTCAAACAAGCGTTAGTACATACATCAAGAGTTCCGGAGCATCTAGAATGAACATGATTTAGCATTCTGAAGTGTGTTAACAAGGCAGCAGGAGGAAGTGAAAGACAACGTCCTACCAGAGGTCCAGAGAATAGACTACTAGTTGTTGCCGATGTGACTGGCAATAAACTATACTTTGGTAGACGTGTACTAGCATGTGGTAGGATGGCAGGCAGCATTAAGACATTTATGGCGATAAGTGGGTTGACATGAGGGAGTTAAGCACCAGATGGGACATGGTTTGAATGCCCACTCATGGGAAATTAAACCTGCCATAAATGTGACAAGATGGAGGAGAGAGAAAGACACCATGGCTTGAACCAACAAGGTGCCAAGTTTGAATTATGGTGACTCCGCCTCAATGAGCTCAGTCTCATGGGGTGAAAACTCATGACAGAGCATGAAGAACTCACGAGCTCTGAGAGATATACAGAACATATACATGCACAAAAATGTACAGGGGGCCGCAGGCCGAAATAGATATACACAAAATATGTAGAAATATACATCACTTACAAAGAAACAATATTAACACATGTACAACAACTACCCTAAAAAAATATATAGAATGTACACTAATCTATAGCTACACAGAGGGTGGACAACCCTCTGGTAGAGTTGATCCACTAACGGGTGGCGAACCAGAAGCAGAAAAATGCAGAAAAACCAAAACACAGACCAGAACAAAACAAACCAAAACCAAAAACAAATGAATGAAAGTAGGAAATAGAAGGCCTACATAGAAATCCAAAGAAAGGCAAAGAGAGAAGGCACTAGGACCACTCTGCAAAAACTTCAACCTCCAATGATCATGAATAGCCACTGAAAATCAACTCGTAGTTATCCACTAAGCTCAGAGTAATTCACAGTTAATCATACTCAAATCGCCAAGGAATCGCTCTGAAAAGCTCTAAGTGTTTTAATCACGGTAACTGTGAAAGTGACATGTAATTTCTATTTATACCCAAGGTAAAAAAACAAGTTACCCTCTTTCCTGCAAAACTCTGGAACAAGCAGACCTCTGGACTCCGGGCCCGCAGATTCTGGGTGACCATGTCTTCTTACTAAAAGAAGACATCATGGATGAGAATCCTAGAGTCTGGAATCTGGCTCTAGAAAAGAAATAACCAACTCTGGGACCGGGTCCCAGAGACATGAAAGACAAAAGAAGAAAACAAAGAAAACCTTCTGGGAAGGAAAACCCAGAGAAGAAAACAATAGAAACAAGGAAGGAAAGGCAAGGGCCAAAGCGAAAAGGGGGACCCAACTTTTTGCACACAAAATGTAGGGATGGGTATGCAGGGCATAACATATGGTGATTCTCTGGGATGAATGCCTTGATCATTTGAGAACCATAGAATCTCTGGTTAGTAAAACCAGAACCAATCGTTACTTAGAGTATCCTGTATTTAAGGTGTAAAGTGTTTGAGAAAATCTGGCTCATACACGATTCAATCCTTGGTGTTTTGTCAATTGTGAAGTGTGTGCTTTGGAAGGAAATCAAGCTGATGACCTCTAGGAGAAGTAGAGAAGAGGCACTAAATATATCAACCCAAATTCGTCAAATTTTCTCATTTCTCCTGAATACCAGAGTTTCATCCCATCTTTTCTTTTCTTATTATTTTATCCTCTTCTGGATGGGAGGGCGGTAATTCTTTCACTATTAAGCTTGAGCTTAGCTAATTTTAATGAAGGTACTTCTTTCACCCTTCCATCCACCTCAATTTTATGAATGGGGAAGAAAACTCTAGACCCAGAAAGAATTCTAAAAGTTCAAACTTGGGCCAACAAACTAGTGCGACCGATCTACCCTCGGTGTGTCCACTTACTTATTTCCTTTTTATTTTGATTTAACTAATTACCAGACTTCTGGGGATAAATCTGATGAAGATTACTCATTTCCTATTACCAAACTCACAAAATAACTTTGAATATTAGACTAATTTCACCATACTAACAACAGATTCAGAATTCAACATAAATGTCGAAGGTGTCATCCCGGAGACTAGATGTTATGCAAAGCATACCAGCCTACATCAAGGGAGAAAAACACTGGAAACCTGGGAAAGAAAGAGAAAATAGGAGCAAGACCAAAAGGGAAGGGGCGATCCTAGGGGACCACCAGCAAAACCATTTACAAGACAAGGCACCCCAAATGGGACACCTGGAAAGAAATATTTACAAACAAGAAAATTTACTTATAATACAACTCGGGACAAGTCCACTTTATTCAAAGTAATGTTTGAGAAATATTCCATTCATAGGAAATGGGATGGGTTCTCCGGTCATGGTATTGAGGTGATAGGTATTTTCCCTATAGATCTCTGAGATCAAATATAGTCTGAGCCAGAGCTGTTGGAATTTGGTGTGCTTTCCTTTCTTTTCCCAGGGTTTATCCCACAGGAGGACCATGTCCAAAATTTGAAAGGCCTTGTACTGGGCTCTTTGGTCAAACCATCATTTTACCACTACTTGGTGACATGCAAAATGTTCAAGGGTTGTGTCCCTTTGTTCCTCCATCAGCACCATATTTAGGAGCTGAACCTCCACGATGTTATCTCGGTTGCCAAATTCCTGTATGAACTATAAAAATGGGATCTGTAAGTTAATGGGGAACACAGGGTTCTGGCCATAAACCAGATGGAATGGGGATGTCCCAAGGTGGCCTTAATGTGAATACAATTTTCCTAGAGAGTGAATCTCAACTTTTGGTTCCAATCCTGGGGATTATGTTCTAACAGGTGTTTGATCACTTCAAGAAAATTTTTGTTAGTTGATTCAGCAACACCATTCCCCTGGGGGTAATAGTTGCTGGAGAACTTTAGAGTGATCTTCCGATCATAGGTCCATTCTAGTAGTTGCACTAAAGAAAACTCCAGACCATTTTCACACACTATGGCAAAAGGCAGTCTAAATCTTGTGATGATGTTTTCTTCTAGGAATTTGATAACCACATATGCTATGTTGTTCTTACAAGGTATGGCTTCAGACCACCGGGTGCAGTAATTGGTAGCAGTGAGGATGTACCAGTGGTTGGTAGATGAGTTGGGGTTGATTTCCCTGATAAAGTCAAATGCCCATTCGGAAAAAGGTCTATCTTTTAAAACTGGCTGCAAAGGCATGGCCGGGTTTCGCTCACAATGTTCCACTATTTGGCAAGTATGGCACTTCCAGACGAGAGTGTAGACATCTTTAAAGATATAAGGCCAATAGTATCTAACCTAAAGGATCTAATGGGTAGTGGTGTTAGCTGAGCCATGCCCGGTTCCAAACTTCCCGTGAAACTCTTCGATTATCTTTGCAGCTTGAACCCTATCGATGCACCGAAGGTACACTCCTTCATAATTCCTATGAAAAAGTGTGGAGTTTTTGATCATGAAGTGTGCACTTTTCAACCGCAGAGCGCTGCATTTCTTTGGAGGCAATCCCTCTAGGCATCAGTTATTCAATAATAGGTACACCAAGTCATGGGTCTCGAGTGATGGAATCCACTATGTATGTCTGACATTCAATGTGGGGAGCCTCTTCTACCATCGCTCTACTTAGTCCCTGGCCTTAGACTATCTTCATAGGTTGCATTTCCAAATTGTATTCCTTGAGGATGGCCATCTACTTCCTCTGTCTTTCACCCAATTCACTCTACATCAATAGAGATTTTACCACATGGTCCAGGATGATGACACGCACCTAGCTCCGGAGAATGTAATGCCAGAATTTCTTCACGGCATGAATAAGAGTAAAAGCCTGCTTTTCCAAGGATGAATACCAGACTTCAGAATTCTTGAAGGGGGAGGTCATGAAAGCTATTGGTCATTCTTCCCCTTTGACCTTTTGGGTTAATACTACCATGGCAGAATATAGCAAAGAAAAGGAATAAATGTAGAAAGGGAGGGAGTAGTCTAGACTAGCCAAGACTGGTGCCTCCATTATCATTTTTTAAATTTGAGCGAACACCCACTTTTCTTTAGGACTCCACTCAATTTTGGTATCTTTCTTCATCATTTCATTGAGTGGCTTCACGATCTTGGTGAATCCAGTGATGAACCGCTAGACAAATTTGATCTTTCCAAAGAAAGATTGCATCTCTTTCTTGCTGTCGGGCATTTGTAAATTTAGCAATGCTTCAACTCTCTCAGGTTCAATGGATATACCCTTCTTGGAGACAATATGCCCAAGAAACTTTCCTTTAGTGACTCTGAATATGCATTTCTTAGGGTTAAGGGATATTCCATACTGGCGACATCTCTCACAAATTTGTGTGGTGGATGGAATGATCATGCCTGTCCTAGGAAAAGATGGTCAAATCATCCATGTATGATTATACACCGGTTCACGAAGCCCTTGAAAATGATGTCCATGGCCTTCTAAAATATAGCCCCTATGCTAATCAAGCCAAAGGGAATTCTCTCCTGTAAGCAAAAATTCCCCACTTGGTGGTGAATTTCATTTTGTCTCTATCCTCATATTTAACCATGACTTGGTTATATCTGGAGTACCCATCCAAGAAAGACATCATTTGGGATCTGTTCACTATTTGCAACATCTCATCTAATAAGGGGAGAGGGTGATTATCTTTCTTGGAGGCTTTATTCAAAATTTGGAAATCCACACAAAGGTGAATTTCACCACTCTTCTTTCTCACATAGACCAGGTTGGCAACCCACATAGTATGCCAGATTATAAAGATTATCTGGGGTGACAACAGTTTTTGCACCTCCTGAGGAATCAGAGGCTCGATCAGTGGGTTGACAGGTCATTTCTTTTTCCAGAAAGGCTTAGCATCAGGTTTGAGTGGGATGGTATGAGTCATAGTGGATGTGTCATATGTCTTCAAATCCCAATACCCCCATGCGATCATGTCTATGTATTCTTAGAGAACAGTGAGAATCTTCTCCTTCTCCTCAGGGGAGTAGGAGGTGCCAATGTGTATCATTTTCTCTTCACCGGGCTGGCTGATGTTCACTTTCTCAAAATTTCCTCCCTTAGAGGAGGATGATATCTTTTCCTGGCCCCAAGGGTCTAAGTCAAAGATTCATTCAAGTGCAACCATCCCCTTTTGGATGGTGTTAGTTGGTAAGTCCATGATCCCATCATCTTCATCACCCTGCCCAATTTCATCATGATCTCTTTCTTCCACTATTTGGTCCTCAAAAATGCCAACATTGGCCATGAAGGCCAGGATGTGATAATCATCCTCAAAGATCAGAAAGTGGGTGACATTATTTGGAATGGAGGAGGTGGGAATCATCTCAACAAAAAATCTCCAGAGTCATGAGCCGGCCATGGGCTCAAGTGTACTGGCAGAAATAGCAAGGCCATTCGGGATATAGTTCCATCTCCAGGGAATAGGATCGATGATGAAAGCATTGAAATATTTAATAAGGCTCCATGCCTAGTTGTGGTATGTAGCTAGCCTCTTATTGTGATAGGTATATTAACTCTGGACCTATTTGACAATCAAATCTGAATCACCCAGGGCCCGAAGGCGGGTGATTCCTTTTCTTAGTGCAAATAGGAGTCCAAGAACCAAGGCCTCATACTCTTTGATATTGTTCATGCAGTTGAACTATAGCCTATAGGATGTGAGGAAGGATTTACCACATGGATTGATTAGTTCCACTCTGACCCCATAGCCTTGTTTGGATCGGGACCCATCGAACTTAAGGGTCCATAAAACGTCATTTGTTGTCTGGGGCTAGGAAGATGAAGTGGTCTTTGGATTATTTTTTGGAGACTTGAGAGGAGTTTCCTCCAGTGCTAATGGTACATGGGTGAGGTCTACCTCTGGGGAGGCTTTTGGTTGGGATTCCTAGACAAACAGTGCCAGAGGGGTGCTGCCAATAGAAGTACTGGGTCCCGAAGAATCAAGTGTGTGTTCTCTCCTCCAGAGGGCATCAATGGGCCATGTGGCGGTGGCAAGGCAAGGCTCACACTCTAGCTCCAAATGTTTCTGGTAATGTACCCATCACCAAGTGTTGGAAAAGAGTGTGGCAGGGGTCGCTGTGGCACCCTAGGATTTAACCTCAACCCTCAATTTTTCTTCTAGGTCCTGGGTTCTCTGCAGAATTATGGGATCCTCCCCGAGGGTGAAATTGAATGTTAGGATCTCAAGGGGTTGGTACACCCCGAGGGAAGTCTCAGAGAATAAGACCTTATTTACCCTCCTAACTTTAGTGAGGGCCTATTTCATCTAGGGTTCACTTTCGACCCAGATCTTGTTAGATTCTCCTTCCCAAGGGAGCCATAAGTGGGAGAAGTTGGTCGAAAAGTATCCGTTCAAGGACTTAGACCAATTCTAACTTAATAACATCCCATAAGTCTCTGGGATGTCCACTACTTAGATGTTGATCATGTTGGCTATCTTGGGGTCCTGGATTAGTTGAATCCGAATGTTCTTTAGTTCATCCACCATTTTTATAGTAGTTTTGTCCAGTTGGATTACTGCATCATTAGACGGGGTGGGGTGAAATTTGAGCTTCTAACATATAGATAGGGGCATGATGTTTCCTGAAGCCCTAAAATCTACTAGGCAGTTTTGTATATTTTTCCCTTGTATGTTCAGGCCTAGTAGGAATAGAGGATCTTCAGTATTTCCCTAGAAGATAGCCGCATTGGCATCCTCAAAAGAGACATGCTTGGGCGGGTGGCTGACAGCTTTTGGGTTTCCCAAGAGCTTAAAAAGAGACTTCTTCTACTCAGGACAGTTCAGTAAAACCTCCATCAAGGTCATGGAGGTGGTGGTTTGTTCTAATGCCTCCGTGATATCAAACCTCCCTCCCAGGAATCGGTGGCTTCCCTCGGCTGAGTCCTTCGCTTGGTTAGAGCTAGAACCTTTTGGAGGGACAGACCGATCGGTTGTATTATCCTGAGGAGGAGTATCTTTAGGAGGTGTTGGCATGTAAACTGGCCCTTTACCAGCCTGGCTCTGAGTGTTGTAAGGATCCCATGGGTTGGTGAAGGCATTGCTCTCAAAGGCTAGAATTAACTCATCAAAGAATCCTTGTAGCTCAGATTCTTCTTCATCTTCTCTGGCGGTCCCAAAGAAGACAGTCTCACAAGTGAATGCACCATGAGTGGGCTCTTGTACAAGAGGTTCTAGGGGAGTAGGATCAGATGCTTATTGTCTATCCAACTGGGAAATCATGATGACCTTCTCTAGTGTGGCACAGTTTACCTCGTTGTGGGAGCACGTGTCATGCAATCTACACCAATTGGTCATGGGTTGGAAGTCTGTGACTAGCATGAAATGGGATGGTCCAGCATTACCCTAGTTGGAGTTTTGGTTCAAAGGCGGACCTCCAGTATTGGCGTTGTTATTCCATTGTTGTTGGTTGGGCCGAGGCCCGTTGTTGAAATTTATTCCTCTGGCATTGTTGTTTTGTTGGCTGAAGAAAATATTCCCTCTATGGGAATTGGAATTCTGGGGTGCGTAGGACCCTGCCTTCAATTGACCCATGTCCACAGTTAGGGTGGACAATATTTTCTAGATGGATTCAACCTCAGTGGTCAACTATGTGTTTGCATCATAATGTGATGGTTGTTGTTGGTTTCCCAGGAAGGCAGCAGTGTTCACCAGAGTCGAGGGTGGTAATCCTCCAGCTATGGGTGATTGGAAGAAAGGCACTTTGGGCGATTGTGCCTGTGGTTGTTGCATTGGCTGCGGCTGGTTCCAAGGAAAAGATTCTAGACCTAGTGTTGTCTGAGTTTATGATGGATACACATATCAGGCCTATTGGTCTATCGATAGTGGTGGGGGATTCATGACCATCGTGGGGGCACCCATTGCCTGATTAGGGATATATCCCCTAGCGTAAGAAGTTCCACCAGGGATCATGTTGAATGGCATGCCCTACCCAATCTCACCAAGGGATTTGTTGAGGCCACGGGACATCTCTAAGGCTAGGTTATAAACCTTCACCAAAGTGTCTTGATCACCCAGGATGGTAGTTCTCCAAAGGAGAGTGGCAACAAAGGGGTCCATTGTGTTGAGATAGGTCTGAATAGTCACTTCCACAGATGGGATGAAGGGACCCGTGCACCGCTTCAAGGCACATTAAAACTGGTGGTTGAATGCTGCGAGGGGTTCATTTAGTTCCTTCTTGATAGAAATAAACTAGCTGTGGGGCCACACTAGGTCCATGTGTATGCAGAAGGCAGCTAGGAAGGCATCTTCTATGTCCTGCCAACTATTAATGGAGTTGGTGGGAAGATTAAGGTATTTGTTTAATTCATTCTATCCTAGGGACAGAGGGAACATCTGGGTCACAATGTCTTGATGTTGGATCCGGTGTTGGTTCATGGCATCTTTTTATGCCTGTAGATGCTCTTTTGTGGTTCATGAGCCTAAGTGCTCATATCGGGGACAAATATTTCTAGGGTGTAGAGGTAAATCGTTGGCTGCACCCGAAAAAGTTCCCATTGGGGACCTGGTATTTCTAAAATATGCAGCCATTGGGGGAGTTGGGTTTTGACTGGGTTGAGAGTTAATCTCTGAGATCATCTAGGGGACTTGGGTATCTAGTAGTATGCTAGATCCCAAGATGATAGTGGTTGGTTTGGCTTTCGGGGTCCGTTTCTTTTGAGCTAGAGGCTCGAGTTCAACAAACCTTCTGGGGTTGGGAACTGATCTTAGGACTCTTTCAAATCTTGCTGGTGAGAACGATCCAATCCCACTGAAGGCTTGACTCCTAAAACTATGGCTTGGGGAACCATTGGGCAGTGTAAAATCTAAATCTTTAGAGGGGGATGACTTCATGCCCTCCTTCTAGTGCCAATTTCTATTAACGGGACTTTGTGACCAGGTCCACCAATAGAGGTAAGTTTCCATCGGGTACCAGGGTACTAGCCAACTTTGCCTATAAAGGTTGTCTGGGGAAGTGAGATTCCTTGGGCCTCCAAGCATGTGAGAGTCGGGTCTTGACAGTGTGGGGCTTGGTTGGGAGATGTGACTATTTTTTTTTGAGGGGGATAGCTGGTTATCTTCAACTTGTCTTCTCTGGGGATTCAAGTGAGTGGGGTTTCCTGCAAGCACGCATTCATTTCACAAATAAACTTCAAAAGACACTGCAGAGTTAGAAGGGTGTCATCTACCTATAGTTATGTTCAACATTTAAAACATCAACAATGCCCTAACACACTACACTTAATACTAAAGAAATATACAACCATCAATTCATATTTTATCAGTAGTAAAGGAAAGGAGGTCGTTAATCTACTTTAAGTATCAGAGCAAAGGACATAAAGAACACAAAACATAAAATACCGTTAACCCAAAAGAGAGAATGTTAATGACATCATCGATAAAACTCTTCCTTCCTCATTAACATCTTTTCCAGCAAGCACTAGTGCATGGTACAATGATAACTCCAAGGGAGCATTTAACTACTGAAAGCTTAAGCACTATGGAGCATTGAGCTCTGCAACTAAGAAAACTAGATTGCTATTAACTATGGACTGCAAAATCATCAATTTCACCGACCCTTGAAATGAGGTCAGACTTATTATTTATACACATCATTTGACCTAAACCTAACCCTAACTTATTTACACTTTACAATATAATACATTATCTTGTGGTCAGTACTACCTGCACCATGCTACAAAAGACCTCAAGACAGAAAAGGTCTGACATGTCAAAAGAATAAGACAAGAAAAGTGGAGTGGAAGAATCGGCCTTGAGAAGAGAGCCAAAAGGAGAGAGAAGAAATCCGATCCACCAGGGATCGAGGCTGCATGCCTCATAAATGGGAGGGCGGCTCACTGTCTCTAATCTGCCAGGTGTAATGATGAAAAGGTGCCTTAGGAAGACCATCTGTCAAAAAACCTCCTATCGAGCTAATGTGCCCTATTGTGGTTACCCACCTTCTGACAACCTTCATTAACTACCTTGAAAATGACCGGTCGACCTTGAGAACTGGGACGCGGGTCACTTAAAGAATACAAAAATGTGGGATCCAAAATGTTGGGATCTGGAAACTCACATTCCAAATGAATAAATGAATACAACACATCTTCCGCTGAACATCTCCGAAATTCAAAGGGCCTTATTACTTCTTATGATTTTTCCCAAGCCTCTAACACTTGGCCTATGCTTTCCTTGTCTATACTGCTGATGCTATCCCACCGACTACGGATAGCCTCCATTGCATCCTCAACTTCTCTAGCCCCATTCTAAAATTCATCCACCATTTTGATGGCATCATGCAATTGGATCATTTTTTTGACAACCTGGATAGCTTGCCCTAGTCTAAATCTCCAGCTAGTGAATACAGGGACTCCATTCTCTCATCAAACTTACTAGGGACATAGTCCTCTGGGGTAAATGTGTTGGTGGTGAAGGGGTCAACTTGTGATACCCCAACCATAAATGCCTTGAACAAACCCAAGGGGTATCAGGATGTTGTTATCTTCTCTTTCAAGGTCTTAACCAGTTCCTTGCAAACCTCAATTTTGAGGGCAAGTATGGAGTACTGGACTTGGAGGGAATCATATGATTCCTCTCCAAAAATTTCAGACTCAGTGGCAACTTCCTCATCAATATTGTAGATCTCCTCTACCCTGGCCTTCCACTTTTCATACTTTGCTAGATCCTAATCACATATAATAGTGGGGCCTTTCAACTGGCTGAGAACAGAATCAATCATGTAAAGGTCCGAGAGGGACGCTACCAGAGATTGTCTCATTGCGGTCACTTGCTCGGTTTCCCACCCATCCATAGCTTGTGCTTTCTTCTTCATGATGCATAGAGAATCCATGTCACCCTGTGCAAGTGGTAATCCAGAAGAAGGGGTTCTGGGGTGGACCTCGGCCAATGGTCACATGAGTTCTACAAGAAGTGTGAGGAGATTGGTATTTATTTCTCTTTCCTCTTCTAGCTTTTGGCCCTACTTCATATATCAGGCCTCTATTGCTTTGGCTTCTTCCTTTAGTAGATCTAGCTCACCTTGTTTATCTCTCCTCCCCAATTCCACTTTTGTTATGTTGTAGTCTTCAGGCCTTATGGCCGCTGCATTTGCATCAAGAGGGGGTGTTG
This sequence comes from Thuja plicata, assembly GCA_018584345.1. Taxonomy (NCBI): domain Eukaryota; kingdom Viridiplantae; phylum Streptophyta; class Pinopsida; order Cupressales; family Cupressaceae; genus Thuja; species Thuja plicata. The sequence goes on along the minus strand of MU220603.1, from coordinate 139,876 downwards.
CGATGGTCGCAACTATAATACCTACTAGGTTAGTCCAGAGAGTATGGACTACCCATGCTTTCTTGGGCCTCTTAGCCTCTATGTTCTTGGCCATCAACTTGGCCAATGAGAGTGGAGCGCTTGTGGTTACCGCTGGGGTCTTTCTTTTCTTGGATTCCACCAGCCATGGGGGCGGCTGGGGTGGCTTTTTTACTAAGACCTGCTCATTAGGATCCTTTTCAAAATTTAGGGGCACATTCTTAAAGTATATGTTATGCTCAGGATCTTTTTCTTGCTCCTATTCTACTTCCTTTTCTGGTTCTCTAGAACCCCCATTGTTCTCTGCCATGTTGGCGTCTTCTACAGTATCATCTGGGATCTTTTCCTCGGTCTCCATCTCACCTATATTTTCAGGGACTTCTTCCCTGTTGGTGTCAGATGTTTCTTCATTTTCCTTATCCAAGACATCTTGGTCCATTTTTTGCTGTTGTTCTTGGGCCTTATTGGTCTCATCTACTTGGATGTTCTCCTCCACTGGGGCATCCTCTAGAGGTGGGTGAGGTTGCTAGCCAAAGTTTAATAAGGTGGCCATCGTTACTACCTCACTGAAAGTGCTTCGGGGAACTTGGTCACCCAGAGTTACCAAAGACACTTGAATTGGGTCTAGGTTCTCCAACCATCAGTTGCTCATTTGTGGGCTGCCTTGGTATATCCCTGGTCTCCTGGACTAGTATTCTTTCCCACTCAGACTCTATTTGAATTTATTCCCGAGCCTCTTTCTCTGATGTATCCTTTTCTATGAAAATTTATTTTTCTATAGGGACCTCCTCTTTGTTCTAAGCTACAATTTCTTCCACTGCTTGGCCAATACCCTGCTGGATCTCCAGGAGCTCCTCTGCCGAGAAAGTCTTGTCAAAATCATCGTGCGGGGGTGAAGAGTCTGAGATATCTTCTAACTCCAGAGAGTCTGAACTTAATTCCACTAGGGGCATTGATGGCATGCCAGGGGTGGTGGTTAAGCATGGTGCAGGGGTCGCTGTTGTTTCTTCTTCCTTATGAGGGAAGCCCTGGTATTCAGAATGTTAGTAGACTCCGCCTCAGCAAAAGTCTGTCTGGTCATCATAGCTTCCAATGAGGAGGGTCCTGCCAGGCGAGAAGATGCCATCAGAGTTATGGGGAGACCAGAGGATACTTGCATGCTTAGCTGATGACTAGTTAGCTTTTATAACTTGATTTATTGATGTAGATGGGACATTAGAAGTGTAGGAACCTCGAGAGGTGCCTTGGGAACCAGGGCACCCTCTTTCCCTTTTCCTTTTCTTGTACTTGTTTCAGCGGTCATGGCAGACGAAGATGGTCCGTGCTGACTGAAGAGGGGATGGTCTTCTTGACCATTGATTTGTTTTGGGCACTTTTAGGACACACCTAGGCCAAGTACTGATGACTTACCTCCAAAATGGGGTGGCTTACCCCTTCAATGGTTAGATCCTCCAGGATGGCCCAGTCCACCAGAGGAAGATCTTGTTTGTCCAACCCCTATCCATTATACGCTGGATCCTCCAATGGCCCATCGTCCTTAAATCCCTTTCAGAAGGTCTGAATGTCCAGTTCTTTCATGAGCCCTTTGCTCATCCTTGTATTTTGTCAGGCCTGGAGATCAAAACTGTCCTGGCAGTCCGCCCAGAAGTCCTTAATATCCACTTCGTGAGGCTTGGACGCTTGAGGTAATGCTATGGCAATCCTGCCGCGGGGATCATAATTTTTTTGGGTGTGGTTAAATTCTACTAGTCCTAAGCTTTTCAATTCATTTTCTACCTCCCAGGATGCGATGAGGCTGCATGTGTAATTCCCATAGGAGAAAGGGAAAGGGATGTTGACGACCTTCTTCAATGTGAAGAAGGTGTGCAGATCCATCATCTATCTGCAAAACTCCAAGAGAATAATTCTATACCCACAATACCGGGGAAGAACATAGGGCTTCCCATTCAATCCTTTCACCCTAATGTAGGTGTGATGCTGGAACTGAATAAAAAACTAGCTGTAGGAGTTGACCAAAGTCATTGCCGCCTGTGAGAGGTGGTACTCGGAATCCCAAGTGTTAAAATATTGTTGTAAACAAAAGCATCATTTACCCAACATAAATTTTGGAAACTAAGTTCCCACTATAATTGGGGATAATGATCCCATGGTGTGACTTGTCCTAGCCCATTTCCAAGCTCTCCCACTATGCCTAATCCTGAAAAGTTGGTCTTTGTTGTGCTAACGCCCACAACACATATGAAGTCATATAAAACTGAGAAGTCTAGGCGATGGTCCTCATCTGTGTATCCACATGGTTGGCTATGATACCCACCCAATTGAAGGTCCTATTGTGTGTGGTGATGCAGTATATAAAATAATACATCCACGCTGAGAATTCTCAGGTGTGGGGCCATTCAAAGATTCTGCATAAAAATATAATGCCCGCTTGAATGGGCTCCTTGAAATCCCCGCGGGGAATTTCCAACTTCATTCTTTTGTGGTCTCGCTTTGGAGACTTCAGCCACTGACTATTGAGGTGTTGCCAGGAAATGACTTTGGCCTCGCCGAACTCCTTTTGTGAGTCGACCCAGGTGACGACCGCAGACCCTTTGAACTGAGGAATCCCCAACCTAAAAGAAAAGGTTGGGGCATCCAAGGTAACGATTGTGGTGGGTTATTGTAGCGACCGGGGATCTGGAAGTAGAACTGAGTGAGTAGGTGGATTGTATAATATTGCCAACTTCTTTATTAATTTGGTGACTACACCAAACATGGGAATTTTGTAGCCTTTATGATGTTGGAGGCGGCCAAGCAAGTGGCTACCTTGTCCCCTTCGGCCTTTAACTTGTAAATGGTCTGGATTAGAACCTACAATTCGTCCCATCTATATTTGTTATTTCCTAGACTTTGGAGTCCACCTTGGACCCCACAATAGCTCCCTCCTTTGGATATTTGGAGGTTAGGGGCAGCTTTGCCAGCATTCTTTCAATCTTTGACTTTGTAGCTACCCGGGTAGAAGTGGTAGGTAGTTGCAGACTATCAGGAGGGGAAAAATCATCAAACATCTTGGATCAATCTATCCACAACCTTTAAGACCAGAAAACCGTTAGGACATATATATAAAAATAAGTTACAACTCCAGGAGATTCTTCCCCAACCTGCATCTGTCAAACAAGTGTTAGTACATACATCAAGAGTTCCAGAGCATCTAGAATGAACATGATTTAGCATTCTAGAGTGTGTTAATAAGGTAGCAGGAGCAAGTGAAAGACAAGGTCCTGTCAGAGGTTCAGAGTCTAAACTACTAGTCATTGCTGATGTGACTGGCAATAAACCATACTTTGGTAGATGTGTACTGGCATATGGTAGGATGGCAGTTGGCATTAAGACATTTATGGTGACAAGTGGGTTGACACAAGGGAGTTAAGCACCAGATGGGACATGTTTTGAATGTCCACTCATGGGAAATTAAACCCACCATAAATGTGATGAGATAGAGGAGAGAGAAAGTGGCCTTGGCTTGAACCAGCAAGGTGTCAAGTTTGAACCGTGGTGACTCTGCCTCAATGAGCTCAGTCTCATGGGGTGAAAATGCATGATAGAGCATGAAGAACTCACAAGCTCTAAGGGATATATAGAACATATACATGCATGAAAATGTATAGGGGGCTGAGGGCCAAAATGGATATACACAAATATGTAGAAATATACATCACTTATAGAGAAATAATATTAACACATGTACAAAAACTACCCTAAAACAATATATAGAATATACACTAATCTACAACTGTGCAGAGGGTGGACAACCCTCTAGTAGAGCCGACCCACCAACGGGTGGTGAACCAGAAGCAGAAAAATGTAGAAAAACCAAAACACAGACCAAAATAAAACAAACCAAAAACAAAAACAAATGAACGAAAGCAGGAAACAGAAGGCCTACCTAGAAATCCAAAGAAAGGCAAAGATAGAAGGCACTAGGACCACTCTACAATAGCTTCAACCTCCAATGATCATGAACAGCCACCAAAAATCAACTCGTAGTTATCCACTAAGCTAAGAGTAATTCACAGTTAATTGTACTCAAATCACTAAGGAATCACTCTGAAAATATCTAAGTGTTTTAATCACGGTAACTATGAAAATGACATGTAATTTCTATTTATACCCAAGGTAAAAAGAAAGTTACCCTCTTTCCCACAAAACATAAAAACAATCAAACCTCCAGACTCCAGGCCCAGGGATTCCGGGCGACCATGTCTTCTTACAAAAAGAAGACATCATGGCGAAGAATCCTAGAGTTTAGAATCTGGCTCTAGAAAAGAAACAACCAAATCCGGGACCAGGTCCCAGAGACATGAGAGACAAAATTAGAAAACAAAACAAACCTCATGGGAAGGAAAACTAGGAGAAGAAAAAAACAGAAACAAGGAAGACAAGGCAAGGGCCAAAGCAAAAAGGGGGACACAAAATGTAGGGATGGGTATGCAGGGCATAACAGTTGTCAAAGAAAAAAGAGATTATCAAGAAGAGGAACAGTCAAGGAAACACACATATTAGAACAAAGAAAGAAGATGCTACATCTATCCAATGAAGGGATTGAAGATTGAAGACAACCATTCTGCAAGAAACAAATCTAAGCTATTTTGAGCTTACCAAAAGGTAGACATTTGTAATAGTTACAATAGGAAAGCTTGATGAAACTGTATATTTCATATTGTATTAGTGATAGTATAGTATGATAATGTAGTATATTGTCATCAATTCCAAAGGGAGAGATTGATGACATGTAACTGATGGAATGTTTGAAGATGTTAAGTTGATCACCGAAATGCGGAAAGATAGTGCAAGACATTAAATCAATTAATGGATTGTATTTTCATTAATGTCAACTTGATATAATCTAAATGGTTATAATCAAATATTCAAAGACTTCAAAGAATCAAAGAGAAAAGGATTATGATTTTAGTAATGCATAAAAGACAAGTATTCACTATGTGACTTCAAACACCGATGGCTAGTGGAACCAGATGGATAGAGATCACTGAAAGTCAAGTTAAAATGTGTGCATGCTAAATGTGGGCCTCTGATTTAGCAGGACACTTCAACATAGTCATTTCTCTTCAATCACATACAGAAATGAATACAAATTAATTCATCCTGCATGTGTGAATGAATCGACCTGTTGCCTCCTAGTAGGCAGGAGTATGAGCTTGCTCTCAGATCATTGCAAGCTCAGTGACTACACACTAACCTAAATGAAGGATTTAAAAACTATGCTAAATGATCTAAGATAGTTATGCAAATTCAATTAATCAAAAGCTAATTAGGATCGAGTTTTAAAGCACCAATTGAAGTGTGATGGATTAATTTTAGTACACCAAATGGAAATGTGCTCTATGATTAGATTTGCATGATTTCATTAAAACAACAATAAAAGATATGAATGTAAGAAAGCTAAGAATGAAAATGCGGCATAATAACATTAAACAAAAGATTAGGATCCTTTGTGAAGGAAAAGGGTTTCTCTTTTATATAAATCTCTCTCGAATCGACGGTCGAGATCGAAATAAAAGAGTGGCTCAGATTCGATTGAAGAAGCACAATCCATGTGCAAGTGATTCGATTGGTCGAGAGAGTCAGTTGACTGAACTGACTAATCAGTTATTTTAGAAACTTCTAAAATCAGTTCACAGTTAACTGAAATGTTTCTAAAATGATAAACAGTAGAGAATCAGTTAACTGAGTGGA